>OX123183.2:72919679-73118742 GCA_944739405.2 Euclidia mi | reverse complement strand
GTCGTTGTAGGCAAGGCAAATCTCTGACATATGTTTACTGTGTTTCACAGTGATGACAAATTACAAAGTACAACTTACCTGGTGGTCTTCTCTGGATGTCAGGCTTGGAGCTAAATAAGACACACACACATATCTAAAATTGGCCAATATTAGCTGGTGAATTATCTAAACACTTAGGCTGCAAACGCGACGTCTTCAACACGAGGAACGTGGTTCAAAATTTTTGCAAATATTCAATATGTCACAATTTTATTACAACCCTTGCCGGTGGTAGATCAAAAGCGACAATTTATAAGATTTACAATACAATTCGCGAATCTTCAACCATGTGCTTTTCAAAAGGCGATATTTCACAAGACGACAAAACGTGTTCATTTTTCAAGTCAAGAAGTAAAAGTAATGTGTCATCCTACAGTGTGACCAGAGTAAAAAAATTACAATAGACAAAATGATGATACCAACTAATATTATCGATTCAACTTATCATAGACAATATTTCTATTTCAAACATCCACCCGCCCCGGACCGGCCTACCGGTCCGCTAATCGATTGGTAGACGTGACAACGTTGCAACCACCCTCCTCAGAATCGAACCGTCCACCAAGACCTCAGCAAATCGGGGAACTCTATCAGCCCCAGTAACTAAACAAAGAATGCGCCCCCTGCGCCATCTGAGTGGCGGAAGGTTAGCTTCCTTGATCAAAACGAGGTCTCCAATTTTGGGCAGATCGGTCTTATCGGTCCACTTAACGCGTTGCTGGAGTATGTGCAAATATTCCAAATTCCAGCGTTTCCAAAAGCTCTGAGTAATCTGGCGAACCAATTCAAAACGCGAGAGACGATTAGGTCTCGTATCAATATAGAGATACTCAGGCAAGGCGACAAGTGGGCGACCAATCAAAAAATGGCCCAGCGTAAGGGTCTCCAAATCATTCGGATCTGAGGAGATCGGGCACAATGGCCTAGAGTTCAAAACGGCCTCAATCTTACAAAACGAAGTTGTGAGTTCCTAAAATGTAAGGACTGATTCACCAATTGTCCTGCGCAAGTGTGTCTTGGCCGATTATACAGCAGCCTCAAAAATACCACCCCAGTGTGGACAATTTGATGGGGAAAATAACCAATTTATCCCACGTCGGGCAAGCCTATTGCCTATATCAGCTTTGTTGGTTTCAAGAAAATTAACTACGTCATTCAAATAATTATAAGTGCCCTTGAAGTTAGTGCCGCAATCAGAACGGATCAAGGAAGGCAGCCCTCTGCGGGATACCAATCTGTTAAATGTGGCTACAAACGCCTCGGTTGTAAGCGAGGAGACCAGTTCTAATTGTACGCCCTTTGTGGAGAGGCAAACGAAGACACACAAGTAGGCCTTAACCAGCGAAGTCCGTGCCAACACTGTCAAACGTCCTGCTCTCTGTTACGCGATCTGCCGGTAAGTCTCCCATCAAGGGCTGCATGGTAGAAGCCTTGAGCTTATAGCAAGGGATACAGCGAAAGACTACACTACTAATTATTCTTCGGGCAGACAAAATTCAAAACTTGCGTTGCAAAATGACCAACAGGGCATAACAACCAGCATGCGAATTTTTAAGACGACGGTCAGTTACCAACAAACGTACCAAATGACCGTCCTTGGGTAACAAAAGAGGGTGACGTGCCCCGTAAGGGAGGTTGGCGTTCTTGAGACGCCCTCCAACGCGCAAGAGACCCGTGTCATCCAAAAAGGGGTTCAATTTAGATACAGCTCCCGACAGTTTCAATTTCCCTGACTTAAGGACAGCAATGTCCTTTTCAAAATGCGCCAACTGCACAGAACGAACCCAAAAGGTGAGGGACTCCTTTCGTTCCTGTGGTGAAAGAAACGGTGTCAGTCGTTTCTATTGTGGGTGCCTGAAATTAAAGACAAAACGCTTTATCCAAGCAGTAACACCTAACAACTTGTCAAGGGAGCTGTAGCAATTCAACAAAAATCGGGTCGAAGGCGGAATCTACCTTCTCAAGAGCGAGGGTTCGCAGACCCGGCAAGTTGAAAGTATTCAAAACTGGCGTTTGAGGCCAATCAATTTCTGGTCGACTCCCATTCCGGACCCCACCACAGCGAATGGCCTTTCAAACTAGGCATCAAGCATCCACGCGAGGCACAATCAGCGGGGTTGAGCTCACCTGGCACGTGTCTCCAAACAAGCGTAACTTCGGATTTTTGGCTTTGGGAAACGCGATTAGCAACAAATACTTCCAAAGTGTGGACAGACGCCTTCAACCAACAAAGAACAATTTGGCTCAATCAAAATCAAAATCAAAATCATTTATTCATCTAGGCCACAAAGTGACGCTTATGAACGTCAAAATTTAAGTTAATTACTTAATGATTCTACATTTACATTCACTGCCACGTTCGCAATGCAATAGGTAGAACCACGAGAAAGAACGGGCAATAAAACTCATGGCCACTCTTTTCAAACAAATATAATGGTGGTACATTTTATTTTTGTAAGGAGCTGCAACTGTTTCACATTGTAGACATCTACTAGTAAAATTAATAAAAATTTTAGTAGCTATTGATATCATACTCAAGCAGTAAATGATGTGCATATGGTAAGCCTCCCAAAGTAAATATGGTGAAATAGGAGCATCCATTTACGTCTTTTTAATGTAGGCAACTCGCGAACATGGTCAGAACTATGGTAGAAGTGAATGAAGCAGAAAGTAACGGTATATGAAACCAAAGCAATCGACAGCCTATTAGTTAGCCCATGGCCACGAGTTACCCACATTTTACAAATCCGCAAAGTTATAATGAAAGTGTGGAACATGAATGCAAAATATAGTATGAAATGAAAATATCGTAATTAACTACACTATAAAATTAAACTACTAATTATTGACCTAGTCAAAAGCGAACAACTACTTCCAAGCGCTCCTGTCATCAAAATAATCCTTCAAACTGTAATATGCCTTATTTATAAGATTCGTTTTAAGTTCTGCCTGAAACGAACTTAATGGCAAGTCAAAAATATAAGTTGGTAATTTATTGTATATGCGAATACTGAGCCCAATAAAATAGCTATGCGTTTTGTGCAAGCGAAAATACGGAACATATAATTTATTTCTATTTCTAGTATTGATATTGTGTATGTCACTAGGCTGTCTGTCCAGGCGTGGGTCCCATTAATACAAATGTTTTTACTCAAAGTACTAGACACGTGATTCAACAATCGCACGAGTAGTGCTGCTCATGAGAGCTCCAATTTCGGGATGGTCAAACATGTACGAAGGGCTGCAACCTTACTCTTTGCCATGATCAGGAAAACCCTCGCCTGACCTGAGGCACTGACTGTGCGCAAGTACACCACGGCCGCGTGACCACGTTCCGAAGCATCACAAAATCCGTGAAAGGTTACCTTGTACTTCCCGGGAGGAAGGATGGGACGAGGCAAGGAGATCTCATTGACGGCAGGAAGTGAGGATACAAAAGAGGTCCATTCCTCAACAAGAGTAAAGCGTAGAGGTTTGTCTTAAGTCCATCTTGCTGTCCAAAGCTTCTGCAAGAAGCATTTTGCCCAAAATATAACAGGACAAATCCAACCGTTTGGATCAAAGGTTCTGGCGACAGTAGACAATACGAGACGTTTAGTCCAAGAACAAGGCAATTTCAAGCCTACATTATACGTAAAGATGTCTTGGACTGGGCTGTACTGAACGCCGAGAACAGCCATCATGGCAGGATTGTCAACAATCTCAAAGAAATTTGGATCTTGCTGATGATCCTCGGGTAAGCCTTCCAAAAGCGCTGGTGAGTTGGAAATCCATTTGCGTAACTCATAATCAGCGGAGGCCAAGATACCTATCAATTCGTCCCGCAAGAGGATCGCCTCATCCGCTGTGGAGGCGCCCGAACAAATGTCATCCACATAAATATCGTCCTTCAGGATGGCAGAGGCTCGTGGGAGACGTAAGCCTTCGCGGTCTGCGAGCTCCCAAAAAGAACGTATTGCCAAATAGGGGCTCGACCTTAGCCCGTACGTATTGTCAAAAGTCAAAGTCAAAATCCTTTATTCATTTAAATCACAAAGTGACACTTATGAACGTCAATTTAAAAAAATAATTACTTAAAGCTTCTACATTTACATTTACTGCCACGTTCGCAAAGCAATAGGTAGAACCATGAGAAAGAACGGGCAATAAAACTCAAGGTCACTCTTTTTCATCGCCAGGTTTTGCATAATACATACAAATTTAAATTTAGTAAGGTGCTGCAACTGTTTCACCTTCTATGTCATTTGTATATATTTACTCTACTTAATACTCAAGCATAATGTAGTAAAATTTTGATGTTCATTTAATTAGCCTCCTGAGAATTGACATGGTGAAACAGGAGCATCCACTTACATTAAGTACCTAACAATGCAGGCAATCCGCGCAAATGTTCAGAACCATGATAGAAATGATACAGTTTAATATTAAAAATGTAATACCAGCCCGTAAGACCGACATCGACCAGTCATCGCAAGTAGCACCCGTTAACGAGTATGACGCATGGGCCAGCCATCATCCCTCTCGCCATATCAGAGGGACAGGGATGACCCGACACACGACGCCACCACAAGAAATGACATTTTAGTGAGCATGACGACAACGGTACACGAACAGGCAGTAATTAACAATCTGTTGGTATACTGACCATGAACACGAATTACCTGCATTTTCCAGATCGTTAATATTATCATAAATATGTGGAACGCGTGCAAAATGCAAATGTAGTACCTATATTTGATTGATTGACATGATACTTTTTGAAATATAACCACCGATCGAACTGATTGGCTACACGATTATAATACATTATAAAAAAAATAACAAATAAAAGTATCTAACGAGATGAGTGACATTTAGTAATGTGGTGGCGATTCCAAAAACTATCATTTACATGATTTTAATTGGAATGGAATAATATTTAATTACATGTCAAGAAACTTATCATCTACCTATTTACTGTATAATATATGAATTATGAAACATTATTTCCAAGCGCATTTGTCATTCAGATATTCATTTAAATTATAATATGCCTTTTGCATTAGGTCATTTTTAATCTTTATCTGAAATGCGTTAAAAGGCAGGTCCAAAATACTTATCGGTATCTTGTTGTAGATACGTATACTAAGTCCTATAAAAGAACTATGAGTTTTGCACAAACGAAAATACGGAACACATAATTTATGTCTATTTCTTGTATTTATAGAGTGTATATCACTATTCTTTGAATATGAATTTATATTTTTACGTACATGCATAACACTAGCATAAATATACTGAGACGCTACTGTTAGAATACCGATTTCCTTGAATCTTTCTTTGAGCGAAACTCTTGTCCGTAATTGGTAAATGGCCCGAACTGCCCTTTTTTGCAATATAAAAATACTTTCGATATCAGCAGCTCTACCCCAAAGTAATATGCTATAAGACATAACACTATGAAAATAGCCAAAATATACCAATCTAGCCGTATCGACATCTGTTAAATTGCGCACCTTCTTAATGGCATAAGCAGCCGGACTAAGTTTCGCTGACAGATATGTAATGTGTGCGCCCCATTGTAACTTCGAATCAAGTGTTATTCCTAGAAACAATGTAGATTCAGTTGTTTCCAGTACATCACCATTCAAAACTATGTTAGGACCAAGGTTTCTGACGTTGGGCAAAGCAAACTTAACACATTTGGTTTTTCTGGCGTTCAGTACTAAGTTATTTACAGTAAACCATTTAGTCACCTGAATAAGAGCACTGTTTATTTCGGTAAAGTTTTCCTTATTTCTATCTACTTTAAATATCAATGAAGTATCGTCAGCAAACAATACCACGTCACAAATATTTCTCAGGTAAAATGGCAAATCATTTATGTAAACTAGAAACAGGAAAGGCCCTAGGATACTACCCTGCGGCACTCCCAATTGTACTGGTACGCCACTGGATTTTGAGCCATTTATTTCTACACATTGGATTCTGTTATTTAAATATGCCTTAATAACATCCAATGCTTTAGTCTGGACACCGTAATGTTTAAGTTTGCATAAGAGCGTATCATGGCAGACACAATCGAATGCTTTCGAAAGGTCGCAAAACACACCAATAGCATTCTGAGAGTTCTCCCATGCATTGTAGATGTGTTTGAGTAAAGCTACTCCTGCATCCGTCGTCGAGTGACCCTTAGTAAAACCATATTGCTCAGTATGAAGGAGGCTGTTTAAATTAAAGTGCTTCGGAAGTTGCTTGAGTATTATCTTTTCAAAGATTTTACTAAAAGTAGGTAGTATTGAAATTGGCCTATAATTACTAGGATCAGTCTTACTGCCGGATTTAAACAGAGGTATTATCCTACTATGTTTCATTAAATCTGGAAAATCGCCTGATTCTATACACTTATTGAACAAGTTACTTAGATAAGGTGCTACTATATCTATTATACTTTTCAGAATCTTCACAGATATTGCCCAGAGATCACCCGTATTCTTAGATTCTAGAGATTGGAAAGTGTTTATAATGTCAGTAGAACTAATAGGACTGAATTTAAATAATACATTACATTTTTCTACACTAGATTCTAATAAATTTACTGCGACTGAAGCTGATGAGTTTAGACCTATAGTAGTAGCAATAGGTATGCTAGCAAAAAAATTATTGAATGCGAGTGCGACTTCCTCGTCATTATTAATCATTTTATTATTATCTAGCAAGTTAAAATTGGTATTCCTAAAGGTTGCCTTGCCCGTTGCTTCGTTAATAGCTTGCCATGTGGCCTTAACTTTATTAGAAGAGTTTCTAATTTTATCACTTACAAAACGTGCCTTAGCTATATTGCATACCTTTTTAAATATTTTTGAATAATTTCTGACATACTCAGTGAAGCTCGCATCAAAATTGTATTTCTTCATACCATACAACTCATACATTCTTGCTCTGCTTTTATAAATACCTACAGTAGCCCACTCACTAAATGCTCTAGACTCCTTGATTACTTTTTCCTTGGTTTTAAAAGTACTTCTAAATTCGTTGTGAACTAAATTAAACATAGTTTCATAAATCTTATTTGGTGACTTAAGCTCCATCATATCAGGATTCATACCTATTAAAATTTTGTTCCTAAACTCATTAAATTTATACCTAGGTAATGGCCTAACTGTCACCTTACGTACTGCATTATCATTTATATATGAAAATCCTGCCAATTGACCACAGTGATCCGAAGTTAAGTCAGTAGTAACTAATTTATGTGATACTGTATGATTACTAAATATATTGTCAAGACAAGTGGAAGATGATGCAGTTATTCTAGTAGGTTCAAGAAATAAATTTGTCAAATTAAATGATTTAAAAAGATTTAAAAGCCTACTAGTCATTGGTGAACTATCCAGTATATTAATATTGAAATCTCCACAAACTATGATCCCTTTTTTATTGGTCCTAATTTTACCAATTGCATCTTCCATAATAGATTCGAACATATTAAAGTTACTTAAAGGAGGGCGATACACACATATAACAACATACTGTTCCAGTTCAATACAGGAAATTTCTACAGTGCGTTCTACAGACAAGGTGCTTATGTCCTTTCGTTCCTTACACAGTATGGTATTTGAAACTAGTATCAAGGATCCACCATGGATGGCTTGACTCCTAGCGAAAGCACTTTGCACAGTGTAATGCATTGATATTGAGCTCGTAGACGACCATGGGATCCCGAGGATGCTCTCTCCAAAGGATCAGCTGGAAAGGACCGTCATCTGAGTGGATAATCGTCTACCTAAACATCATTTTTATATCGGCTACAAAGACAACCTGATGTCGTCGGAACCTGGTGATGACGTCACAAAGGTCCTTGACCAACTTGGGACCAGAATGCAAGCACTGGTTCCAGGATACGCCTGTAAAAGTTGGCGCAGAACCATCAAACACCGTGAACAACCTTGCCAGTTGATGGCTTCAATACTGCATGATGCGGGAGAAAGTAATGCTCCACCGAACGCCAATCCAAATTTGACACGGACATGTGTCCCAATTGTTCATATTCTCTCATGAACTCAATATACTTCTGTCTGAGCTCCAGATCACGACCCACGCGACGCTCCATAGCCAACAATCTCTTTTCGGCTAAAGGTCGTGACTCACCAAGCGGAGGCCGAACAGACAGGAAGGGTAGCTTCGTAATGATCCGACCAGAACGGAGTCGACCAGTGTTGTTCTGGAAGAACAGCTCGCACTGCTCATGTTCTGGATTCAAACGAGCAGCTTGAGGGGGCTCCTTTACCTCCCAAAACCTCTAAACCGCATCAGAGAGAGCGGAGCCTACAGCCCACAAATTATCAAGTTCGGATGGAGGGGGTTCCCTAGGTACAGGTCCCATTAAAGCAAATCCAAATAGTGTCGGGATGGCAGCCAAACCATTTGGCACCAAGACCCGTTTCCCACCAATCAAAATTCCACCGAGCACATCGGAGCCAATCAACAGGTTTTAATCCTCTGGTGTGAAGATTCAACAGGGGCAAAAAAACCTTAACTTGCCCTTCAACAGTAGATGCTACGTCACCTATTCGGGGACCTCCTTTGGCGGGGACGCTCCGCCAAAGGAGGATACCTGGGGCCGCAGTCATGGTGCTGGTGACGCTGAACAGTTGCACATTCTGGTGGTTGCACGTACGCTACGGTTCTTCAAACGGGGTGAGTGGCGATCAAGTGAGTGAGGTGACTCTCGGCTGCGCGCCGGTGAGCCTCGGTTGCCACCTTCAAAACACCCGCCCGTGTGCGGCGTCGGCTGACTGGACAAGCGGCCTACCTCTCTGGCATTCATGCAGAGAATGTCCAAATGCTGTCCTCCATAATGAGGACAGGGACGGGAGTTTGGGCAGTCTCGCTGGTGATGGGATTCCAAACAAGAGAAGCAAAAGCGGCGGGCATTCGCGATGCGCTTACGAGAGACGACATGAAGGGCTAAGAATGCCCTACAACTGGCCGTTCTGTGCCCCGTGACCTTGCAGTAAGAACACTCTGCTGGGCTCTGCGTGACTGCAAATCGAGGAGGGCGCCGATCAACATTTCTTCGGGTGTGAACGCATGCCTTGACCTTGGGCGGCTGCGACTTAGCCGGCGGAACTCGTCCTCCAAAATCTTCTCTAAGTCTGCAAACGGGGGCAGACGTGTCGCTCTATCCCCACCAAACCGCTGCTCAAACCGCGATCTTAGGTCTGCAGGCAGCTTTTTGAGCACTATATGTACCAGCAGGTAGGACCATTGGTCCACGGGCAGATCCAGGCACTTAAGGGCGTTTATTGCCACCAATAGCGGGTTCAAAAGTTGGGGGCGCAACCCAAAGACCCGGGTGAGCGTGGGCAAACTGAAAATCTGCTCAATATGGGTGTCTTCGTGGCCACGCTTGTTGTGGTACCTACGGGTAATTAAGTCCCGAGCCGTTCGGTAGGTCTCGTCAGACACGGGCAGATGCTGGATGAGGTCTTTGTCCTCCCATCCAAAACCGACATCAAGTAGGCCAATATTTGTGCCGGCCGAAGGTCAGCCCTGGCATTGACCAGGCTGTCAAATATGTTGAGAAATCCCAGGTAGCTTCCTAGGCAGCCATCAAAATGTGGGAGGTCTAGCGTGGGAAGCCGACTCACCAGTCCCGGTGCCGGCCCAGGAAGCTCCTTCTTCAAAACGGGTTGCCCGTCCCTCTCGGCAATTAACTGTCTTGCACAGTCGGAGACAGCATCATATAGATCCAATATCTGCGCATAGTTCTCACTGACTTTATTTCGCTGGTCCACCGTGACGTCAACAACTGACACTTCGAGACAGCAAGCGCTAAAAGTACAAAATTGCTGTTCCACCCTTGCCAGCCGATCATTGATCTGCTCAAATCTTTGTAATAAGGCCTGCTGGCGATCAGGCCGATTTACCAAAGCACTGGCTGAGGCAAATCAGCGCAAATGTGATGAAATGGCACCCGCAGCCGCACGCAAGTCCTTGATAGCCGACATAATAAATTCTCAAAAGAGCTAGAACAAGCGTTAAGGCGAGGTTGCAGTACTTTTTAAGATTTTTGAACGTCTGAAAGTCCCATGAACTATGATATTTTTAATGAATAAAAATTAAAGTATAAAAGTTGAACATATCTTCCAGTAAATCGTAAAGATAGAAACACGATTTGGAATGATTGGGTCGATAAAAAAAAAGTCAAACATGGCACTAAATCACAATTTTAAACGTGTACTGCTTAGAGATTCCATAATGAATTTATATGAAAGTATTATCAATAGAAACAGTTCTTTATTTTAAAATAAATGGTAAAAACAGATTTTGTAATTTCGTTATCATTTTTCTCCAAGAAAAAAAATAGTCAAAATGTTGGTATTATATCGCTCGCCGGCCGTTCATCAGTGCCTGTCTAGACGTGATTGAGGGAGGACGTACGTCGTTGCTCCGCAAAATCCCCCTCCACCCCCGCATGTAGGTTTTCGCAAAAGTACAAAGTAATTCGTATTCCAAACTCAATCGTTCAAGCCATAGACATACTAGTAAGAAACCGTAGACAGGTTACTGACAACGTAACATGACGGAGCTTACGAGTGGCACTCATCGCGAAAAGCGTACGCACACTAATATAAATATGTCAAAACGACACACTAAGAATTAGATAAGAAGTGTAAGTGAGATAGCACATCTAATCGCAAGCGCGAAATAGAGATAAACATAATATACTCTCTGGACCGACGCGCATTGTGACATCATGCTGACCGTTTCACAAACAATTATTTGGCTAATTGACTCAAATGCGACATTATCACTTTGTCTGTCTTGAGTAAATTCAATTCGCCTCAAAGTAAATTTGATTAATTCATTTAAGGTAGGGAAATAAAAAGTCGATGTGATTTATTTATAACATTTATTAAAAAAGTAAATTTTATTCTTCTCATTTCATTCAATGGAAACCTAAAACAGTACGTTAATATAAAAACTGTGCGCTGCGGACCCACCGTAGCCCTGGCAATACCCCTGGGGGTATGGTGGGCCTTTTAAGGCGCTGTCCTAAGCGACTGTTTCGGTAAATGAGGGGGTGAAGCAGGGGAGGTGAAGGTCGCTTAGCTCCGTCTACTGCGGGGCGCCCCCCTTCATTTTAATCGCATGTGGCCATATATTGGCGACATCCGTATTCCAATATTTCAAAATCGCAAGCAAAACGTTTTAGCATATTGAATTGAGATACTGATATTAAAATTTATATTACAAAAATCAATCTTTTTGTACAATATGGGCATAGCGCAATTTTTGTTCTCAGTGGAGCCATGAGCAACAGTGGTTTACATTAGACGTTATTGGTATTAATAGTTGACGAAAGTAGGTAAATACCTACGTGCTGTAAGATGATAAAAATAATTAAGTCAGTTCCATGTATGGAGAGGCCCTTATTATTTTTGTTTTGTTTTTGTATAAAAATGGTGAAGTGGTTCATAGAATACCTACATCTAATTCCATTCCTGCCAGTTTTCAAATCTGTTGTGACATACGGGCGGACAGACAGACAGAAATGGCGAATCTATAAGGGTTCCGTTTTTTAAATTTTCGGCTACTAAGCGCAAAAGCCGTATCTCAACTAAAGTGAGTTACGAGATAATTGAAGTTTAGTAAAAGTTGATTTAGTTTATTTATTTATGGATGTTTTATTGTTATTATATGTATAATTATTGTAGTAAAGGTTTCGAAATACGTCGCCGTTTTTAGGGGTTGTGAGTGATTGGATTCCTCTGAAAAATAAAATCTCCAAACATCGGTGTGTAAGGCACTGCCAACTTCCACATTCTTCACACTAGTTTAATAAACTAAGTTTGACGGAGCCCTGCTTCCCAGGGCTCCTATTTTCGGATTAAGGGTCAAAACAGAACCTTACATAACCTATTTAGTTACTTATTACAGTCGCACCTAAGGCACTCGAAAGCAATGACGCACAAATTTGACATTAGCTGTCAATATGATCATTCCAAAATGGCGGGTTTGCGGTTCATTTCACGTTTTTCACATAAAACCTAAAAATGACATTTGTCAAACTGTACTAAAGTATAAAAACTACGTTTCGTTTTGCCGAAGTATTCAAGAATTTTTGGAAATTGTTTAAAATATTTAGACGCAACGCCGGCAGCTAAAATTACTTTAAGGGGATTAAAACTAACTCCCTTGAGCCCCCTACACCACCAATATCCTCAAATTCAGGCGAGCCGTTTCGAAACCCAACCCATTATTATTTTTCAAAATAGATGAAATACCAAAAATATATGTGGATATATCTTATTCATGAGATACTACTATGTCGCTTAAAAAATTATAGAATTAATATTTGAGTTACTGCTCTTTCGTTAGCATACATATACATAATATACATGTTTGTATGGAAAAATATAAAAACATTCTTTCGCTTAAAATATGTGTTGTTTCAAAAAAACTAAATATTAAAAGATATTTATTTATATTTTTTTATCATTTACTAACAAAATACAGACTTGACAGCTCATCAAAAGTTAGTTGTCTGCTACAACCCGGCAGGTTTTCTTTATTCTAATCGAAAGTTAAAGGCAGTGTGTGAGGTGATGAGGCTTCAATACTAATTATTTACTGTTATTCACGAGGCACATTTTCATTTACTTTCCTTTTACGGCTTGGTATTGTAGAAACTTCAAGCACTGATGAATTATTTTCCTCTCCGTGATCTTGCAAAGCCATTCCTTGAGCTTGACGAGAATCAACCATTTCAGGCAGCTGCCAATTCATATAAAACGCCACAAGCTTTTCTTTCATTGTCGTCTCCCAGAAAAAAATCATCTCTTTCTATAATTTCTATTTTTAGTGGTATACTTTTGCCACTCCACACAGCAAATAAACATTTTTGTTTGCGTGTAACGTGGCGTTGC
Source organism: Euclidia mi (assembly GCA_944739405.2). Taxonomy (NCBI): domain Eukaryota; kingdom Metazoa; phylum Arthropoda; class Insecta; order Lepidoptera; family Erebidae; genus Euclidia; species Euclidia mi. The sequence goes on along the minus strand of OX123183.2, from coordinate 73,105,789 downwards.
CCCGAAATTCGGTAATAACAATTACAATATTTGTTTAGACTAGTTTATTATTAGTTCACTTTTTCATCATGTTTCCATATTTGTATTTTATTTGCTCTTATACTATTATCCAGGCCATTCTTATAGGCAACTTTAGAACATAAAATTTTCACAATCGTGTTTGGACCTATAAATCCATCTGGCGTGGCACTAATAAACGGATAATCCACAAGGCTGGATTGTTACATTTTCTAGCTTCGCCAGTTGTTGCAAAGCCAGTTGTTCATTTTAGACTCCATACGCAACTGCTTCTACATTGCAAATATTTTATTTGTACAAAGTAATTTTTACTAAGTTGGCTTTACTGCTGTTATCTCTTCTTTTTACCACTATACCAAAATTTGAATCTGTTAACATATTCTTACGCAATTCAAACCAGTCACTGCTATCCCTCTTGAATTTTTTGCTTTTCACAAGGGAGTTGTCAGATTTGTTAAAAATTGGTTGGCATTTCTTGGCTAGCTCTTGAACAAATCGTATTAGGAATTACTGCAGTCAAATGTGTGTAAGACGTTGCAGAAATGTTATCTTTAATTTCACTGTAATTACAATAAATATAATAAGTTAGTACTTTATTATTTAAAAAAATACTATAACTTGTGTTATAGAAAACAGAGAAGTCACTCTCTTACTTATAAATGATTGATTTTAGAAATAAAAAAGATATTAGATGTACTGAGACATACCTAATGGTTTATGAATAATCAAAGTTTTACCTGATGTAACTAAATAGGTTTATATTTACAACACAATAATACAACATTCGTTACCGCTTGTGTGCGGACTGCGGAGCGCCATATTAGCGCTGTTTATTGTTCGCCGTGGCGGCATCTTAGCACTCCAGGCGCTCTGACAAGCTAATGAATTTGAAATAAAGGTACATAAAATGATTCGATTTTATGTTATTACTCTTTCAAATATTAAAAACTGTAGCAACTATGTATTGTGAGAATAATTTATGTAATTATATTATGCATAATCGATAATCTATTACATAGTCAGTCATAAAAGACTCTTATGAAAATAATTTGTGTAAAAATATTACATAATGTTTCATAATCACTAGACCATGGATGAATTTCTATTTTATTACGACGCTTTCATGTACAAATCCTTCGTGGAAATTTATTTCTCTAACTATCCATATTTTATTCTTCTAATTATATATTTATAAGCAAAGAAACAATAACACATAAAACGCAACAAGAATATAATATTAGGTCCTAATTATATGTGCCCATAGTCACATGAAAAGCCTATTTGATTCAAAGTATTCAGTCTGTAACATAAAACATGAAATTACGAACTCAAATCGGCGTATTACAATAACAAACAGGTTTACGTATAATTTCGTGCAGCGGAGACGCAAGCGACATGGCCTATCTCTCACAGGGCTCATAGCCGAATGATGAGGTCTGGGCGGGGCGTAAACTAGCAACTGACACTCAGTACACCGCTTATGCTAATAAGGTTTAAATTGCCGAAGCGTTTGATATTGATGGGATCTACCGAGCGCCAAAATTATAGACGTTTGGCAGATTTTATTTAATTTTACAAAATATACACGTATAATATGAAAATAAACTAGGTAATTCTTTAGTTCATTAGGTTTCCTACAATATTATTAAATAAAATATAACAGCTTACGATCAAAATATTGCAAACAGTGAGACGAAAGATTATTTTCTGCCTCGTTTTTGTGATTTTTTTACCGTGATTCTATTTTACATACATGAAAAATTCTTTCAAAAGTCTTTTGTTCAGACTTTTGACTTTAAGCTCTATTTTTTGCTAGTTTGTAACATGTACCGTTATGGCTAGTTGTGCGACGAAAAATTTGGTGTTTCACGGCTTCTGAGGTATAACAGCGCCTTAAAGCTTAACCGTACTCCTGACTGAAATGCTCGTAGTGTTATACCAACGTGCTACGTGGACATTAAACTGAACAGTGTTATCTCTCGTATGATAATGACTTACTACTTACGTTTTTGTATTTTTAGACAAGCGAAGACAAGCGCTATTACGATGATATAGTGCAACAAGGAGATAAATTAGAGAATAAAACGTTTAGGTATTACTGCTAATGGTTATAATGCTTTGTATATTATAGGTATAATCTATGGTACTGTTGAAGACCCGTCATCATCATCATCCTTGCGCTGTCGGATCATTCCCACAAGTTCTATTGAACAGTTCTATGATAGAACTAGTGATACTTTTTTTCCCACTAGTTCTATTAGCACAACTTGATGAGAAAAATAGAACTAATGGTAAACAGTTATAGGAAATTTACCACTAGTTCTATGTATGTTTTACAAGGGTAGTGTCACAACATCGCGCTCACATATCCGAATAAATATGTATGTATAAAAATGTGTTAAACGAATGAACGTCTACAAAACAATTGCACGTCTACAAAACAAATGCACGTCTACAAAACAAATGAACGTCTACAAAACAAATAAACGTCTACAAAACAAATGACTACCAGAAAATGATCAGCTATCGATAGTGATTTCAAAAAACAGGTGCATGCGATTTTCTTTAAAAGACCGACCATACCCCCAGGGGTACTGCCAGGGGTACGGTGGGTCGGCAGCGAAAACTGTGCAGTACAATCTACTTAGTTATTTAATACTAAAAGGAGAAAAACAAGAACAAGTGAATGGACTTTGATCATCCGTCAATGTTTGTAACTTACGTATGATTTTGTATTTCTATATTAATAATATATTGTGTTGATTCAGCCTCAAATCACTTTTACTACTTGACAAAAACACACATCAGTATTTTATTATTACGAATGTCCCATCTGGATACTTTATTTTTTAGTCTTTGAACACGCACAATACTGCTTCTCTTTTACACTGCTGAATGCCAATTTTTTTGTTCACTCTATTATTTGTGATACTGAATTTATTATAAATTGTAAATAAAACGTTGTAATATTGTAATACTCATGAATGAGAAGTGATTCCATAACTTTTAGTCATTTCCTACTATAGTTTGTGCAAAATCTCATTACACATGACGGCATTTTCAAATGTAACGTACACACACGCGAGTAAAAGAGCAATTGCTTCCAACCGCAGTGCGTACGCGACTAAAGCCAAATGAGACATTTAGCCTGTTTTTAATGTGCCACTTTTGAAGTTCGCATAACTCATCTACGGGGTTTTTTACGCTGCGCTGTGGCACACGCACACCCGAAACACCCCCCTTCCCCTCCCCCCGCTCACTCGCTGACGCCACCGCCGTGTTTTTGTTTTTGCAGGGGGTGAGGTCGAGCTACGCACTGTACTGCAACCTCGCCTTAAATAATATTATCAATTAAAACTTAACAAAACTTAAAATTTGTTAATTCTTTGAAACCAACAAGGTGTTAGCCTGTTTACTACAACTGCAGGCAAGCAACAGGTATTTACTATCCAACAAAATTAAAAGTTTCAATATATTGAAACAAACACAAAAGTTATAACTAGTGATCGGATAATCGGATGCATATTCACCTAAAGTTCATTTTTGGCTAAGATATTATGGAAGCGGCTTCTTAAAACATATTTTTTTAAATATAAATCCCGGGATTCCAGAAAATTCATGAATGTGAAACTTCTCTGTAACATGGTGAGGAAACGACGTCTTTTACATGTGGTTGTTTTTTTTTTTTAACCTGGTCTCCGGGATTACATAATTATTAATGTGTATTTATTTGTTATTAATTTTATAGCTCCCCATCAATTAATGAGTATATTGAGTGAATATACACTTTACAATAAGTAATTATACCCACACTCGATTTGATTCTATAGTAAAAAAAAACGTAATTTGTCGATTCCGAAATCCCGGGTTTTTTTCGATATAAAAGTGTATTCCACATTAGCCAACACCTTAAAATATGTAAATATATCCACACCCCATTTGATTCTATGGTAAAAAAAACGAAATTTGTCAATTCCGTATTCCCGGGATTTTTCGTTTCAAAAGTGCATTCCATAATAGCCAACACCTCAACTTTAGGTAAATATGCATCCGATTATCCGATCACTAGTTATAACTTATAACAAATTAAACTTGAAACTTCAAATTAATTAATTATTTGCAACAGACAGACCAACTGTGTTATGTGTAGTGATCGGATAATCGGATGCATATTCACCTAAAGTTCATTTCTGGCTAGGATATTATGGAATTGGCTTCTTAAAACATATTTTTTTAGATATAAATCCCGGGATTCCAGAAAATTCGGGAATGTGAAACTACTCTGTAACATGGTGAGGAAACGACGTTTTTAACATGTGGTTTTTATTTAAAAATAAACTGGTCTCCGGGAATACATAATTATTAATGTGTATTTACTTGAAGTTAATTTTAAGCTCCCCATCAATTTATGAGTATGTTGAGTGTAAGAGGAATGGTAGGCGGTGTGTGCTGTTGTATCTAAGTTAATAATTATTAAGAGATTGAATGGTTTTTCTTTGTAATTCTTATTTATTATTCATTTGAGATAAATGTTATGAAAATTGAATAAAATTAAGAGGATTTTTTTATTTTAGAGCTTTTTTTTGGTACAAAAGTAAAAATAAGTAAATTTACCTACACCTGATTTGATTCTATAATAAAAACACGAAATTATTTGATTCCGTAATCCGGGATTTTTCGATTCAAAAGCGCATTCCATAATAGCCAACACCTCAACTTTAGGTAAATATGCATCCGATTATCCGATCACTAGTTATGTGTGATATACAACCGTAAGTAAACAGATATGTGTTACCTAACAATATTATCAATATATTATAACCAAAAAACAAGGTTTATTAAGTTCATTTATCAATGTGACCCGCCCATCTATGCAAGGTCAAATGTGGTTATTATAATGTTTCAAACTCAATGTTTACAATTAACTAAGTTAATTGATACATATAACTGGTATGTATCCAACCAAAACTGACTGATTAATGCTACAGCAACAAATTCAAGTTAGATTTCAACAATTCAAGTTAAACAATTACTGATTTAAGGTTATGTATATGACAATGTGTTTCAAATTAAGTAGGTCAACCAATACAAATAAATATTATGTACTTAAGCAAAACTGACCTAACAAACACTACAACACTGTTAACAAATGTGATGTAGCAATGCCTAGCTCAGATACAAGTTTACAATATAGGCACACTCAACCACGCTCTGCTACCAAAAGATTATGACCAGAATCTGCTTAGAAAGACTGGGAAAAGTTTGCAGAGGGCAATGGAAGCATGATTGTATTCATCCAGTCCAGTACAGTAAAAAAAGGAAGGTGTATTTTAATTTATCACAATAAAATTAATCATTTATTTTGTATAACTGTTGACTTGAGTTTTAGATATCTGAGCCAAAAACTGTTATCGTTTGATTAAGCATTTACACTCTTGTGTTTTTCAAAATGTTGATGGGTCAGAATTAGGTGAAACGGGGGATCTCAGGTAGGATGTCGGGGTTCAAGAAAAACACTTCTAGGCTGAACAGGTTCTTTATTATGTCTCACTACCGCTCACATACAGTATGACCGAACTAGGTAAGCACTGGCCTGAGGGCTGGAGTGTAGACTCCTGCTGCTCTCCGACGCTCGCAGGGTAGCTGCTTGTAGTGTCACCGATGAGCTGGCCAAGGTGCGCTGCGCAGGCAGCCCGGTGGTCGAGGTTCAGGCTGAGCGGGGTCTCAGGCGGTGCAGCCGATGTGGGCCGAGCGGTTAGGCTCAGTCGTCCGTGGCCTGGCTGTAGGAGCTCGTAGGCAGGAACGGAGGCTTGGGTGGCGGCCGGCTTGTAGCGGCACGGCGCCAGCAGCTTGTGGCTCGTAGCACGTAGGGTGAATCGTGGCCCGTAGGAAGAAGACGGCTCGTGGGGTGAACGTCAGCCCGTAGAGAGAACGTCAGCCCGTAGAGAGAACAGGAAACAGCATAGAGAATACAAAACAACCGGTCAGGAACAGGCGGTCCCTAGATCGGCTGTTATGCTTAGGAGACAAAGATTCTACAGACAGAACATATAGGCACACAGACAACTAGAATATGCTTACCCCCAGCGGGACAGTAGACAGAGAAGTAGAATAGTACTTTGTAGTCACTACAACCATCAGCGAGACGGTGTGTAGGGCAAGTGACCGACTTAGATCGCGCACCCATCTTATATAGATATAGGCCTATGAGTCACTAACTGACTTTGGCTAGTGAACATGACCATATTTGGTAATATTGCGAACGCTCTGCGGCTAAGCTGGCGTTAAGCGCCTGCGAGATATTATAGCGCAATACGTGGAGTGTTACGTTACATAGGATTATTAAAAACACGAGTAGATTTCCTATTACGGTGGTAGTTATTTCTAGGTACCTCTGAATTAGGTTGTATGATCTCCTATTACGGCTCTATTCATAGAACATAAAATTACAAGATTTAGGGTTGCGTAAATAAATAAAAAGGTTTGTGTCTTTTTTGTGGATTCTTATTTGATATGCATGTTTTTTTATCAAACCGAAAGGATAAAACTTTAAAATTAATGTAAATCTTTTTATTTAAATTAATGCAATCTACGTAATTTTTATTTTGTTTTTATAGACAAAATGGACAGAAAGGAAGTGTTATATTAATGCGCAACTGGCTGAAGCACTTTCATCAATTCGACAAGGTATGAATATTTACAAAGCCTCGAGACAATATAATGTACTAGAGACTACGTTACGAATGTAATCAAATCAATGGTCAATTTACTTTACTAACACATTTATATTATTAAAAAAATATTATTTGTACGAAACTTCAATGAATATAATTTCTTACCCTCCGTATTAGGAGCCGTCTACCGCAGTAATAGGCTCTGACCAAATTCATACCTCCGTATTAGGGAAAATCGACCTGACTATATAAATATTTTTTTTAGAAAAGAAAGAAAAAGAAAAACCAATTTATTCTGTTTAAGTTTTTGAATATAAAACATTAAAACTAACATCCTATTAACATAAACAGAATCGGTTCCCAACTCAGCATATTGCCATCTTGAGACACAAGATGGCGCTGGTATTCTGTTGGGACCGTTGTATTAATAAATAAAATAAATATGTATATTACGGACACAAACATAAAAAATAAATTATATATACATGCTGCACAAGTGAGTTAAATCTTAAAACTAAATACATGAATGGACAATCGGTAAGCTTCTACCATGGTCACTTGTCTCTGGTTTGGGCGTGCACGGCACTTTCATGTCTCTTTTTTATCTGTGCACGCGCTGATCGCGCGGACTTTAAAAGTTGGAGTTAGACGCCAAGCCAAAGTGACAATGGTGGAAACCAACAATAATAATTTGGAGACAATTTTAAATTTAAAAACGTGTATAACATGCTTATTTGTGAACCATTACAATATACATCATTATCATAGACCTATACATTGGATTATTTGCTTTATGTGTCTTCAGTGCGTCAAAACGTTATAATTATATGGGAGTACATTACCTAAACACAGTTTTGAGCCGAGCAAAAGGAAATGAAAATACCAACAAGTAAGCACTGGCCTTGGAGTTATGTATATTTATGTAAGAAATACGTCGCTGCTGGTTGGATGACAATACAGTCATGCAGTGAGAAATCTGAGCTTGTTTGCTGTGTTGTGGTAAGTTGTTAAAATTAAAGCTGAACCTGTTGTTTTAGGAGATGTTGCTTGTATTTTCTACTAAAACTGTACCTTGATTTCAGGGTTCTTAAAGGTGGTGGCAGGTCATTCCAACAGTGAGTTGCAGTTATTTTAAAACTACCACGAAAGGCAGCAGTTCGGTGTCTAGGCATAACCAGTAGGTAAGTAGACCCTCTCGTATTGTGTTTATTGAGGTCGCTGGACCATGTAAGTTTATTAAAGAGGTATTTGGGCCTACCCGTAGACACAACACCGAAAAGAAGTGAGGCCAGGTGTAGTTGCCTGCGAGATGACATCCTCAGGATTCTGTTTTTATTTAGTATGGGTGTGATATGTGAGCGTGGTGGCACATTAAAACAGAATTGTGCACAGGCATTTTGCACCCGCTGTATTAACCTTTCAGTTCGGTTTAGCAGACAGGCACCATATACCGTGTCTGCATAATTCAGTTTGGACAAGATCAATGTTTCACATAGGAGAATACGCATGTCTTCGCTAATATAGGGTCGAATCTGATAGAGTAGTTTCAACCTATAAAAAAAGTTTTGCATTGCCCCTGCAATGTGAGTTTCAAAGTGCAAGCACTGGTCAAATATAACACCTAGGTTCCGTGCCTCTAGTACCTGTTCCATTTGACAGCCTTTGATCCTCACATCCAGCTCACACTCCCGCACTCTGCTCACCATCTCCCTAGTTCCAATGAACAAAAACTTAGACTTGTTTGGGTTAAGTATTAGACAGTTTCTGCTTGCCCAGTCTGATATATTGTCTAAATATTTATTCATCTCACCCACAGACTCCGAGCAGCTCTCCGGCCTACAGGACACGTACAATTGGATGTCGTCGGCATACAGGTGGAATCTAGCATGCGTTATAGTTCTACCTACGTCTCTTGTATAAATTATGAACAGAAGTGGGCCTAAAATTGATCCCTGGGGGACGCCTCTCACCACTGAACCGAGTGAAGATGTTGACTTGCTACCATCAGTTTCTGTCACCGGAACAAGCAGATATCGATTAGTCAAATAGCTAGCAAACCAGCATATTGAATTGTGATCACATCCATAATATGCAAGCTTTGAAAGAAGAAGTGGTACACTGATACAATCAAATGCCCGGGAACAGTCCAGTAGTGCAAGCAACGTCCCCTTGCCCTGGTCTCTGTCTTCCAGGATGTTATCCACAACGTCAATTAAGGCTGTGGTCGTACTGTGACCCACCCGAAAGCCAGATTGTGTTTCAGGTAGAACACTATACTCCTCAATATATTGCCTTAATTGTAGGCAGACTACTTTCTCCAGTATCTTGGATATACATGGCAAAATACTGATTGGTCGCAGATCTTTAACACTGTGCGGAGTGGCCTTTTTAGGAATGGGCCTGACTATTGCAGTCTTCCATGAGTCAGGGAAGGTTGAAGATGAAATTGATCTGTTGACAATACCGGTGATAACCGAAAGTGTATGTGGAAGTGTCAAAACCAGCATGTCAAGAGATATACTATCAATCCCTAGGGCATTAGATCGGAGCCCACGAATTATCTTAAGGACAGCTTCTTCAGTAGTGGTTTGAAGCTGGAAACACCCTGAACCATAGCGGTTAAATTCAAAGTAAGTTAACTCTGATATAGTGACGTCGCCACTGCCAGGGACATCAAGAAAGTGCTTATTTATAACTTCAGGGTCTTTACAATAGTATGGTAACTGGCAATTATTTTTATTTTTATAATTTACCAATGATTTGATACTATTCCATAATTGTTTGGGGTCTCTATTGTACATATTAATATTAGTTTTAAAATAAGCACTCTTCTCACTATTCATGGCAGCTTTAACAATGCTTTTAAGGTCTTTATACATGTTTTAGTGAGACTCTGATTTACTGGCTTTGTACCGCTGGTGTGTCTTGTCCCGCAGCCTGACCATATCCTTGATAGTATTATTTATCCAAGTATGACCTCGCTCCTTAATTAAGACCTTTTTAAGTGGGGCATGTAAATCGAATAGCTTCAGGATATAAGAGGTAAATGTATCCACCATTTCATTGACATCACTTAGGCTTAGTATGTGATTCCAATCAATTTTTATTAGGTCCTTATTAAAAATATCAAAAATTATATCCTTTATCGGCCTGTAGGTGACCCAATGAGGAATAGGCTTCTGAGTTTTAATGTTAAATTTAACTGTGATCAGTGCATGTTGTCCCAGCTCTGGTATATGTAACACTGATGTTTCACACACCTGAGCATCTGTGCATACTAGATCTATCAGGGTTTCACTGTGATCTGTGAAATGTGTAGGTTCCGTTATTACATTCTTAAGACTAGTACATTGCAGAAAGGTACATAAAGATTTAGTTTTCCTATCATTTGTATCTAAATAGTTAATGTTGAAGTCACCAAGGAGAACAACTCTATCAGCAAAAGCATATGTAGTCAGAGAGTCAGTAATAGCATCCAAAAAGTTATCTACATCTAGCCAGGGCGGCCTATAAGCTGTGCCAATAACTACACACAGTGTATTTACCTGCATCCTGATCCACATCTGTTCCACCATACGTGATGGCGGGTTTGACAAGGTACGAACGCGTAGATCCCTTCACACGTAAAAACCAACTCCACCTCCCCTTCCTCCACGCAAATTCTTCGGGCGGAGTACAGGCCGTAACCTATATTGTGGTACTTTGGGCGCACGATCCTCCTCCCGCTCCCTAAGCCAGGTTTCATTTACTGCCATGATGTCTACTTTAGCATTTTCCATAGCTAACAGAAATTCCTCCTGCCGTGACCCTAGGGACCCTGCATTGAATAGTCCAACACTTAATTTGTTGTCCCTAACCATTTGTGAGTGTAGATATATTTGTATTTTGCTTTTCCACTAATAACTGTTTAATAGTATGTAAATATAATATGTTGAGTTTTATACTTAAGTAGCATCTGTGTTTAGTTTGTACAAGACATTTGTAAATATAATTTAGTAAGCAATGTAATTTATTGATAGTGTCATGTCCCACATAATTGTCAATCATACAATAATTCAATAGCAATATAAACAGCATAATAATCAGATAGATGAGGTCGTCGTAATGTTTTAGAAAATGTATTGGAGCTAGATTATATGTAATGTTATAAATGAGAAGCTTGCAATTGTAATTAAAACAAGTATTTTTAAACATGTTTTGCAAAAGAGGTGTACAACAGAGATAAATACAATTACTTACAGATTCTTCATATAAATAAATACTGTAACTGTGCCCATAATTGGTCAAGCAGTGCTTAAACGCTATTGTCTTTGAAAGAATCACTGCCAAAAACACGGTCCAGGTCCTCCTCAGAGCTGATGTTGTGTGCGCGCTTACCGTCAGCCTGCCTGGTAAATATTTTTCCTCGCCTCGTCCAGGTATACCTCCAGCCATGCTGCTCGGCGGCCTGGCGAGTGCGGTAGAGCAACTGGCGGTTGGTGCGGGTGAGCCGCTCGTTGACGTAGAAGCGCTGCGGGGGCGCGGCGAGCCCGAGCTCCGCCGAGGTGGCGCCGCGCCGCACCCGCGCGCTCCGCAGCAGCTCGACACGGAGCTCCCTGCGCGTTAGCCTCGCCACGATCCGTCCTGTACTCGTTCCAGTCGACCCAGTTGTCTCCATGTTGGGCTTAGGTCCCACCCGCTCGGCGAAGACTATGTCTCGGGTCTCAAGTGTCACGCCCAGCTTCTTGGCCAACAGTTCCACGGTGTGGGTAACGTTTTCTCCATTATCCTCCGGAAGGTTGGAGATTTCTATGTCAGAAAACAGCAACTCTTGTTACCGATCATTCAGCTCCGATTTGAGATAGTTAAGCGTCTGTTTAATTTACTCTATAAATCAGTAGAGGTATCATCTGACTGCCGCTTTTCGAGAGCCTCCACCCTGCCGTCTAGGGCATCTATCCGTTCCTGGCACGTGAATACCGTCTGGCGGAGATCGACATTCCCTGCGAATTTCTGTAAGTTCGCTCTTTAACTCCTCTCTCATGTTGCGTATTTCGCTTCTTATCAGCCGTATCTCATGCAACAAGTCCACTCGAGAGTCCATAGCTAGATCTTCACGCTGATAAGTCTCTTGTTCTGCCACGTCCTCAAATGAGGCAAATGTGCTAGCGGAATCATAGGCTATACTCTCACAGCCATCACCACATATTTTTTTTGTAGAGGCGGTTAAAGAATTAGGCTTATTCTTACAAGATAAACATTGCCATTTGCTAGTCTTTGGTGATTCTTTTAGTTGCACGCAAGCAAGATGAAATTTATTGCTGCAAACATTGCAAGCAGCAACCCCTTTGGCAGCCACAAATTTGCCACAAGCAGCACATTTAGCCATGATTTGTAAATAATAATATTATGTAGTATCAAATTCGATAGTTCTCTGGATTCCGCTAGATGGCACTGTACTTTTTTAAATAATAAATATCATGAAAAGAAACATAGACTCAACAGCAATACAAAATATAAGTTCCACGTTTGACGATAAAGTTGTTTGGCACCTTTAAAAATACTTACAAATGCTTATTTTCGTTTCTTACTTTCAAATGTTGCGAAATACCTCCGGAATAGGTGCTTTTACCTTACCCAACCGGTCAGCGTGGTAATGTAGGCCGAATCCTTCTATTGACTTAATGCTATTGTGGAACAAGTTAGGAATTACCTTCATTCCAATTAGCAGAGTTGTGTTGTTGTTGATGTTCTTCTTTTAAAAATGTGAAACATTAGAATATCGACTTTCAATTGTTTTTGTTATTCAACTTAGGCAAGAAAGATGGATACTGCGAAAATTCGAGTGGTTTTTGAATACGAGTTCCGACACGGAAGTAACGCGGTAGAAACAGCCCGCAATATCAATGTTGCGTTTGGAGAGGGGTCTGCTAATGAACGCACCGTGCGATTTTGGTTTAATTTCCCGTGCGATTTCGCGATGGAAACTTCGATCTGAAGAACGAGCCACGAGAAAGAGCGCCCACCCAGGTGAATAACGATGAATTAAGAGAGATGGTGGAAGCCGATCCTGGTCAAACTACCCAGGAATTAGCGGCATGGTTACCCACAATATTGACACATTTGCGTCAAATCAATAAAATAAAAAATACGAAAAATTAGTGCCTCATGATTTGACTGATCTGCAGAAAGAAAAGGGTGTTGAAACTGGTGTTGCCTTGTTAAATCGGTACAGAAATGAACGAATATTGGATCGAATTGTGACATGTGATGAAAAGTGGATTCTTTATGACAATCGTAAAAGAATAATGCAATGGCTAACCCCAGGTCAAACGCCACAACAGAGTCCTAAAGCAAAGATTACCAATAAAAAGGTAATGGTAACTGTTTGGTGGTCTCGACATGGTGATATTCTCTATAGTTTTCTCCGATCTGGTCAAGCGATAACGGCAGATGCCTATTGTACCGAACTCCGAACAATGTTGGCAAAACTAGCAGTAAAACAGCCCCGACTCATGAATCGATCTTCACCATTATTGCTCCATGACAACGCGAGACCTCATACTGCACGAGAAACCGTTTTGACCCTTCAGGAACTGCAATTAGAAACCATTCATCATTCTCCGTATTCGCCAGACCTTGCTCCAACGGACTACCATTTTTTTCGTGATTTGGACAATTATCTACGTGACAAGAAGTTTTCTTCCCAGGAGGCAGTACAAAATGCTTTCACACAGTTTGTGCAGTCTAGATCCTCAGAGTTCTATCGCAAAGGCTAAATTAAATTCCTATTAGATGGCAGCAATGTATAGATAATAATGGTAACTATTTTGATTAAATAAATATGTTAAATAAACCGGTCAAGTGCGAGTCAGACTCACACACCGAGGGTTCCGCACAAACCTGTAGGTATATATAATTATTAAAAAAAAAATGCGATGTAACTAAAAATGTAGGATTTTCAAATTTTTTCCTATGTGCTATAAAACGTTGCTTTATGCCAGATTTCAAGATTCTAGAGCGACTGGAAATACCCTTTAGTTTTGATTCTAGCATTTGATATGAATTTCTATTTTTACCCCTACGGTTTCATGAAGAAGTAGCACCTACAAAATGTTATTATTAAAATTATTTTAATTATATGATGTAACTAAAAATTTATGGTTTTCGCAATTTTTTCTTTATTTGTGCTACAAGAGTTTGCTTCGTGCCAAATTTCAAGATTCTGAGTTCACGGGAAGTACCCTCTAGATTTCGATTCCCTTGCGAGTAGTTGCGAATTTGAAAATATGTTTAAATTGCTGTTTCTGTTGATTGCGTTAACAGAGAAGTGTGATTTTATTACAGCTTAATGGTATTATAGACCTGAGTATGCGATCATCATCCTCTTCCTAGTATCACAGTTCCAATCTAGGGTCCGCTTACTAGTCTACCCTGATTTGGCTGAATATTAGCTTTTCCACAGAGCGACTTCCTTTCTGACCTACGCAACCCGAAGAGATAGCGATATTCCATGGTTTAGACTAGTGCCAGTTGATTAAGAAGGTACTGACGCCCTGTAACGACTGTCAAAGATTTTCATGACAACCAAGACGGACGGTTTAACGTGCTCTCCGAGGCACGGGACAAGCGATAATTAATAATTCAACACCTGAGTATTTGATATGAATTCCAATTTAATAACTCTACGCGTTCATGAGGAAAGAGATAGTAACATTAAAATTTAAAAATGGTTTTATTATAAGGCGACGAATGATGAAACTAAAAAATTACATTTATGGAAAAAAATCTTAATCTGTGCTATAAGAAGTGGCCTTGTACCAGATTTCAAGATTCTAAGTTCATGGGAAGTACCCTGTAGGTTTTGATTCCCTTATGAGTTTCGAAAGTTAGCGGCATAAACAGCTGTATCTTTTTATTGCGTTGGCGTAGTAGTTTAATTCTGTTACAGCTTAAAGATATTATAGATTTGAGTATTTGACATGAATTTCAATTTAATACCTTTATGCATTCATAAGGAAAGGGCTGGTAACTTTAAATTTCTTTTTTTTATTATAATAATGTGATGTAACTAAAATTTTACGGTTTTCGCAATTTTTCCTTTATCTGTGTTATAAGATGTTGTTTCGTATCAAATTTCAAGAATCTAAGTTTACGGGAAGTACCCTGTAGGTTTTGATTCCCTTGCCAGTAGTTGCGAGTTTGAAAATATAGTAAAATTGCTGTTTTTTTTATTGCGTTGAGATAGAAGTTTGATTTTGTTACAGCTTAAAGGTATTTGATATGAATTTCAATTGAACAGCTTTACGCGTTCATGAGAAAATGGCAATAACTTTAAAATTATTAAAAATATTTTTATGATATGATGTAATTAAAAATTTACGGTTTTCGCAATTTTTCCTTTATGCATACTATAAGACATTTCTTCGTACCAAATTTCAAGATTCTGAGTTCACGGGAAGTACCCTGTAGGTTTTGAGTTTCGAATATTTGCGGAAATTTGCAGCATAAACGGCTGTATGTTTTGATTGCGTTGGCTTAGAAGTTTGATTTTTTCACAGCTTCAAGGAACAGTAGATTTGAATATTTGATATAAATTGCAGTTTGATACCTCCACGCGTTTCTGAGAAAAAGGGTCTTGACAGATGGACGGACAACAAAGTGATCCTATAAGGGTTCCGTTTTTTCATTTCGAGGACCCTAAAAATAAACAATTTTGATTTTCAGTACAAATCGGTAATTTCATACTTTAACCCCTAATATTAATAGTAAAGATCATCGTTAATAATCTCTTACAATAGGTAATTATTCACGTACCTGCATAAAATCATAATTACTCGAATCATTTTTTTAATTTATAACAGATTACACTCCATTTTTGCTCCCAAATTAGAATGTTATAGGGGAATTGGTTTTCTTGTTTACAAAAGACCATACAGAGCGGCGTGTTTGCCTTTGTTTTCTTAATTACATTGTTACTTTCATACCGCACCTGTCGCCGTCAAACGCCCCTGACAAATTTTCATATTATATGCTCAGAAGCTTATATAAAAGAACAATTAAAACCTTGCCATCTCAACTGGCTGTAGTTTTGTGTAAATAAAATTTCACACGACGGTGTAAATCCAAATGTAGTTATGAATAATAAGAGCTAAGAAACTTAATTAAGATGCGAGAAAAGAATCACACAGGCTGCGACGTTTTAAATCTTGTTAAATGAGGACCGGCGGTAATGATCTCTCAAGAAACACATCTGCGTTTTAGAATAATGTCATTAGTGTGCCTATAGATAAGAGTGGTGGTTCGTGCTAGAGGTTTTGGCATCAATTGGCGGCTTCGTAGAGCAATGTTGATATTATTATGTAAAAGTATTGTAGGTAAGTTCAGTTTTAATGCCTACTAGAGGCTAGTTTTCATGATGATAGAAATAGCTGTGAAAAGTAAGTCACTGTAGATTTAGTTAAATATCTAGGTTTATGGTATGCTCATGACCTCTCATTAGACCTCATTTCTCTTACTCATGCAGATGCAAGCAGCATGCAACGGCTTGAATTTGTTTTATGACAAAATGCCCTAATAGTGCTAAGAGATCAGAGTGGTAAATTATCAAGTCAGATTTACCACATAAATAACTTCAGGTCGTTTTCGGGAATGTTTATCGCTGATAGCTTTCAATAAAACAATTGGAGATTATAACATACTTCGGTTTTATTTTGCAGAGTATATCTTCTTTGGTATCTTTTTATTTACATCAAAATAAGTAAATAAATTCCAAAAGCTATTCTGGCCAAGTTTTAGTTAAGAATGCACTATTAATCATTTAAGTCTTGTCCATACAATCAACTCATACACATCATAAAAGTATATTGTCATCTGAACCGTCATGCAAAACGTGGTTAGTAGAAGAACAAGTCAAACCAAATTACAACAAAATATCAAATTAATTTCACACAAACTTCTTTACAAAATAAACATCCTTTGCGTAACAGAAAAGTTCCACTTCCCCGATTTTTTAATAAGGCTGATGAAGTCCGCATGCAATTAAAATTTAATATTGCCGAAACAATTTTATTCCATAGCTGCGTCAAACTAATTAAGTTCTGTTATCTGTATCAAAATACAATTTTGTAACATATTCTCTGATTAATATCACTCGTCATATTCAAATATGGCGAAAAATAAATTTGAATGTAAATCAGTGCGGTTTGTGGTGAAATAATGTAAGATTACTTGCCATCATTAGTGGGATAATGCATGCTCCAATGATTGCTAAAATACGTTCATGCTTGCCAACATTAAAAATAACGATGTGTTCGTTTGATTTTAATGGATATTTTAAGCGGGGCGTGAAAAAGCTTTTCTCAAGGCCTTCAAGGTGAGGGCCATCATGCCATGCTGGCTGCTGGGATGATGGCCATCACTATGGGACTTCACTGACTGCTTAACATCCGGCAGCATGGAGTCAATTTGATTGGCGGAAAAAAAAATATTTGTAAGATTGTGTCGCACTGTTTTATCTAACACGAAAATAAAACTAACTAGGTTACCACTTTATTTAGGTAAGGTAAGTATATAGCTTTAGGCCTTTTTTCAGCATAACTATAGATGAGCCAAATTATTAACCCGTAAGGAGTTTTGGCACCATTTAACATGTTATACAAATAACCTATGCTCAATATTGTAAGGGCACACAATTTCTTTACGAAGATTATTTTGTGCGTTTTTTACAAATTCAAAAAGACGAGGCCAATCTGAATCGCTAAGTACTTTGAAAAGATTGGTATACATTTCTTTTGTATGACTGTGTTGTGTCTAAAGTCTTTATCCTCATATTAACAATGTCAAGATATCGTGCTTAAAGTTTTAAATCATTTTTATTTCACTCAACACAAATAGTAAAACATATCCTATTCCAGCTTCCACAATAACAAAGCCGGTAAAGTCTATAAGACTCAAATTCAAAGGATACTTTTCCGATTCATGGAAAAGTAAAGATGCCAAATATAGATTTGAGTTGTCAGGTCTTGCCTCAGAGGCCGTCCCTTGTCAAAGCAAGCCTGTCCTGTCGCAGCCGTACATTTTTTCTGACTCACTGGATTAGGTACCAACAAATACATAAACATTATTTGATGTTCACATGCTCGACTTTTGATTGATTTTGATTTGATTGAGATTGATGATTAAATATATGTTTACTTGCAGAATTTCGCTAGCTGATTAGAGGATTCAACCTATATTAACATACCAAAATGTGCTATGGTCAAAAAGAATAGTGAAAGAAATGGTTAAACGGAAAAAAGAGGAAAAGAAAGATGAGTTTGACAGCAGATTATCTGAAGATTTCCAGACGAACATTAAGTTTTTCTGGAAATCCGTTCGTGCAGTTCGAGGAAGAACTCAATCCTCAGAACACACATCCATCAGAGACGAGAATGGAAATTTAGTAAATGGTGAATTGTGCGTGTTGAAGAGATGGAAAGAGTATTTTGAAAGTTTATTTGAAAGGACGGCGATAGAGACTCCGATAGCTGACGTGAATGGTCATGATAGCAATGATGAAAGCGTTATTGGCGTGGATGAGATCGTGAAGGCACTGGGAAGTATGAAAGTAGGTAAGGCTGCAGGATATGATGGGCTTACCGTCGAAATGCTGAAGGCTGGACAGGGCATCATAGTTGGTCAGTTGCAGCGGTTATATAACTTGTGTTGGAACACCGGCCGAGTACCTAATGACTGGACCACAGCTGTAGTTGTGCCTCTTTATAAAGGAAAAGGCTCGCTACAAGACTGCAAAAACTATAGAGGCATTAGCCTTCTCAGCATTGTTGGCAAATTGTATACAAAGGTACTTATTGAAAGAGTTATGGAAGTAACCGACAAGAAAATATGGGATGTACAAGCGGGATTCCGAAAGGGTATGGGATGCACGGATCAGGATTTTTCCTTGCGAAGCATAGCCGAAAAATTTTTGGCCGAAGGTCAAAAGGTCTATGGCGCATTCGTGGATTTGGAAAAGGCTTACGATAAAGTGGCGAGGAATGAAATGTGGTCGGTGCTGTCGATGTATGGGGTGAACAGCAGCCTTATACGAGCTCTGAAATCCCTTTATGAAGATTCTAGAGCTTGTGTGAGGATAAACGGGGCATACACTGACTGGTTTACCATCGAGAAAGGTGTTAGACAGGGATGTGTAGCGTCGCCGTGGCTGTTTAACCTCTTCATGGACAGGTGTTTGCAAGATTTATAACATAGTGACTGCGGATTAAGGATGAATGGGTTACTCATCAAATGCCTCCTTTACGCTGATGATCAGGTTATACTTGCATCCTCAACGGAGGAATTGCAGGAGATGGTAACCATCATGCATCGTGCGTTAGAGAGGAAAGGAATGAAAGTGAATGTAAGTAAAACGAAAGTTATGGTTTTTGAAAAGGAGGAATGCTTTACGGCTTGTAATGTTTTGATCGATGGACAGCGAGTGGAACAAGTGAATAAGTTTGTTTACTTAGGTACGTTGTTTACAAGAGATGGTAAGAATGAAGCAGATATTGAAAGGAGAGTTAATGCAGGTAATAGTGTGAATGGAGCTCTGAAGGCGTTTATGAATAATCAAAACGTGTCCAAAAAGGCACGTTTGGCTGTGCATAGAGGGGTGTTAGTGCCTACCCTCATGTATGGTAGTGAAAGTTGGGTATGGCAGAAGAGACTTTAAAGTAGAATAAATGCTGTAGAAATGAGAGCACTGAGAAGTATGTGTGGTGTGTCTTTGACCAACAGAGTAAAGAATTGTGTGATTCGAGATGGGTGTGGGGTAAAAGAAGATGTAGTGACAAGCATTGAGAAAGGCATGTTAAGATGGTTTGGGCACATGGAGAGGATGGATGACGAAAGACTGACAAAGAAGATATATAAGGCAAGTGTGAATGGGACAGGACAAAGGGGAAGACCTAGGCAAACGTTCTCTGACCAGATTGGAGACATCCTGAAAAATGGACAAGTCAGAAGTACTCTTAACAGAAGAGCATGCATGAGAAACTTGATGGGAGTGAGTGCAGCAAGTGAGGTATGTCAGGATCGTTGCAAATGGCGTTCCGTAGTCTCTGCCTACCCCTCCGGGAAACAGGCGTGAGTCTATGTATGTATGTAAATATGCTAGTTAGGACAATATATTAGTATATTTTTATGATTTAAATGATGGTTGATTGGTATATAGTTTTAAAAGTGTACCTATTAGTAAATATTACAGCTTTCTAAAGCAAAAGGGTGTAGTTATAACAACTTAAAATTGTAAGTAAAATTAAGAGTGTCTACAATAAATTTAATAGATATTCTAACGGTTGGATTTGTCCTGTTATGTTATTCATAAGAATAACATAACAGGACAAATCCAACCGTTTGGATCAAAGGTTCTGGCGACAGTAGACAATACGAGACGTTTAGTCCAAGAACAAGGCAATTTCAAGTCTACGTTATACGTAAAGATGTCTTGGACTGGTCTGTACTGAATGCCGAGAACAGCCATCATGGCGGGGTTGTCAACAATCTCAAAGAAATTTGGATCTTTCTGATGATCCTCGGGTAAGCCTTCCAAAAGCGCTGGTGAGTTGGAAATCCATTTGCGTAACTCATAACCAGCGGAGGCCAAGATACCTATCAACTAGTCCCGCAAGAGGATCGCCTGGTCCGCTGTGGAGGTGCCCGAACAAATGTCATCCACATAAATATCGTCCTTCAGGATGGCAGAGGCTCGTGGGAAACGTAAGCCTTCGCGGTCTGCGAGCTCCCAAAGAGAACGTATTCCCAAATAGGGGCTCGACCTTAGCCCGTACGTATTGGTATTGAGCTCTTAGACGACCATGGGATCCCGAGGATGCTCTCTCCAAAGGATCAGCTGGAAAGGATGGTCATCTGGGTGGATAATCGTCTGCCTAAACATCATTTTTATATCGGCCACAAAGACAACCTGATGTCGTCGGAACCTGGTGATGACGTCACAAAGGTCCTTGACCAACTTGGGACCAGAATTCAGGCACTGGTTCAAGGATACGCCTGTAGAAGTTGGCGCAAAACCATCAAACACTGTGCGCAGCTTGCCAGTTGATGGCTTCAGTACCGCATGATGCGGGAGAAAGTAATGCTCCACCGAACGCCAATCCAAATTTGACACGGACATGTGTCCCAATTGTTCATATTCTCTCATGAACTCAATAGACTTCTGTCTGAGCTCCGGATCACGACCCACGCGACGCTCCTTAGCCAACAATCTCTTTTCAGCTAAAGGTCGTGACTCACCAAGCGGAGGCCGAACAGACAGGAAGGGTAGCTTCGTAATGATCCGACCAGAACGGAGTCGACCAGTGTTGTTCTGGAAGAACAGCTCGCACTACTCATGTTCTGGATTCAAACGAGCAGCTTGAGGGGGCTCCTCTACCTCCCAAAACCTCTAAACCGCATCAGAGAGAGCGCAGCCTACAGCCCACAAATTATCAAGTTCGGGTGGAGGGGGTTCCCTAGGTACAGGTCCCATCAAAGCAAATCCAAATAGTGTCGGGATGGCAGCCAAACCATTTGGCACCAGGACCCGTTTCCCACCAATCAAAATTCCACCGAGCACATCAGAGCCAATCAACAGGTTTTAATCCTCGGGTGTGAAGATTCAACAGGGGCAAACAAAACCTTAACATGCCCTTCAACAGTAGATGCTACGTCACCTATTCCCCGAATACAATTCGGAAAAGAACCCATATTTAATGAAAGGGTGCATAGGGTTCCCACCAAGAACTTAGGGTCCCAAGCCAAACTCACCTGCAAGTGGTGCACCAGCCAATCAACGGACGAGGCTCTGGCAAACAAAATATCCCGATAAGCGGCAATAGGCTCGCCACCTATTACGTGGGATCAAAACACTGGCGAAAAGTGGGCGTTTAGTATGCCTCTGCCTACCCCTTCGAGGAAACAGGCGTGAGTCTATGTATGTATGTATTTAATTTAACTTGCCCTACCAAATAAATGCAAACAATGTAACCCTGTGAACCTGTGTCCAATATAGCGCGGACAACAACAGAGGCCCCCGTGGGTCCCCAGACCCTAACAGCAACCGTTGGTAGGATAACGGTCTCAATGGGGAAGGTTGGCGTTATAGGGCAGGAGTCAATGACCTATTGTTGCTTGGGCGGCTACCGAAAATGAGGGTGCGGCTTGAAGTTCTCAAAGGCGCGGTGATTCAATCCGCACGCCATCTGTGGGGGGTCATAATGACGCTACCACCCAAAACGAGGTGGGCGCGAGTCAAGGCGGGGACGCTCCGCCAAAGGAGGATACCTGGGGCAGCAGTCATGGTGCTGGTGACGCTGAACAGTTGCACATTCTGGTGCGCGAGAGAGAGGAAGCGTGCGTACGCTACGGTTCTTCAAACGGGGTGTGGCGATCAAGTGAGCGAGGCGACTCTCGGCTGCGCGCCGGTGAGCCTCGGTTGCCACCTTCAAAACACCCGCCCGTGCGCGGCGTCGGCTGACTGGACAAGCGGCCTACCTCTCTAGCATTCATGCAGAGAATGTCCAAATGCTGTCCTCCATAATGAGGACAGGGACGGGAGTTTGGGCAGTCTCGCTGGTAATGGTATCCCAAACAAGAGAAGCAAAAGCGTCGGGCATTTGCGATGCGCCTACGAGAGGCGACATGAAGGGCCAAGAATGCCCTACAACTGGCCGTTCTGTGCCCCGTGACCTTGCAGTAAGAGCACTCTGCTGGGCTCTGCGTGACTGCAAATCGAGGAGGGCGCCGATCAACATTTCTTCGGGTGTGAACGCATGCCTGCTCCTTGACCTTGGGCGGCTGCGACTTAGCCGGCGTGTCACCACCGGAGTTGTCCAAGACCCGGCATTCGTCCTCCAAAATCTTCTCTAAGTCTGCAAACGGGGGCAGACGTGTCGCTCTATCCCCACCAAACCGCTGCTCAAACCGCAACCTTAGGTCTGCAGGCAGCTTCTTGAGCACTATATGTACCAGAAGGTAGGACCATAGGACCATTGGTCCACGGGCAGATTCAGGCACTTAAGGGCGTTTATTGCCACCAATAACGGGTTCAAAAGTTGGGTGCGCAACCCAAAGACCCGGGTGAGCGTGGGCAAACTCAAAATCTGCTCAATATGGGTGTCTCCGAGGCCACGCTTGTTGTGGTACCTACGGGTAATTAAGTCCCGAGCCGCCTTGTAGGCCTCGTCAGACACGGGCAGATGCTGGATGAGGTCTTTGGCCTCCCCATCCAAAACCGACATCAAGTAGGCCAATTTTTGTGCCGGCCGAAGGTCAGCCCTGGCATTGACCAGGCTGTCAAACATGTTGAGAAAGCCCAGGTAGCTTCCTAGGCAGCCATCAAAATTTTTCTTTTGATGAAATTTCGTTGAAATATGTATATTTTGTACTAGTAGCCTTTCACTATGATAATATTATAAAAATAAATGAATATAAAAAAAAAACTTTTTTCATATGAAATGTATTGCGAATCAAAAGCACTTATAAGTGAAAGCCAAGCAAAGTAATATTGAGATACACGTCAAAAGTATTCGGCTTTTAGATCTTTTTTTGTTGACTCATTCTACCAACTACTTTTCGTATCACAACAGAGACCGCTTTTAAAAAGTCCCGAATAACGGCGGAGTGTATGAAGTTCGAAATAACCAATGTAGAAAAAATATCCACAGTTTACACAACAATATTTTTGGCTCAAATGCAGTATTGTAAACTCCCTACATTTTGTGTTGGTAGTTGGCAACTAAATATTTAGTAATAAATAGGTAATGAGGTTGCTTTGAATATTTAATAATTATGTTAATTTCATGTTTTTACAGGCGCTGCTATCCAAATAAAGGGTTGTGATTTTTATTAAGATTTTCTTTAGATACCAGCTAATTTGGTGACGATGATTATAAATAGACACGGGATTATAGGCACGTAGTGAGTACTATATTAGCAATCTCGTACCTGATATCTAACTAAGCTGTACAGACTGTACCAGGTACTAAACTTTTAAATTCATTGTCAGAGTATGGTTTGGAGCATGACATTATTTGCTTCAAATTAAAAGAATCAAAGTCCAGAAATTGAGATTTGTAATTAGAGTCGCTCTCTCACAACTATCATTTTCAGTGACGCTTTTTAGTTATGGACTCAAAGCACGAACATGTAGGATTTGACGAGATACATAAACAGTCACTAAATAGCTTTTCTTTTTCTTGTAGGTATATGGCCAACTCTGCTTTCGAAGTTAGCAGACCAAAAGCCTCCAACATGGCCTAGCGATTCTCGTCCTGAGACAAGAGACTTGTAATGTTCGCCGAAGCACGGTAACGTTCTGATGTAAATGCCAAGTGGCGACATGTGCAACTACTTTACTTTGCCGACCTATTACGAACGCCAAGGCAAGCCAAGTCTCGCTATGATTAATAAAATTGGCTAAAAGGCATTTACCCAAAGTACCTATATATTTTGTAGCTTGACGTTTCATTGTCATGGGACTACGTGAATCGTCCTAAATTCCTACTCGTCAAGTTTTAGGAGCGCGACCTCGCCACTTTTTATTTAATCAGATTTATGCCGGATATTTTTTGTTTATAGAATATAATATTCAATAATAATAACATAGGGTGCATAGGGTTCCCACCAAGAACTTAGGGTCCCAAGCCAACCTCACCTGCAAGTGGTGCACCTGCCGATCAATGGACGAGGCTCTGGCAAACAAAATATCCCGATAAGCGGCAATAGGCTCGCCACCTATTACGTGGGATCAAAACACTGGCGAAAAGTGGGCGTTAAATATGCCTCTGCCTACCCCTTCGGGGAAACAGGCGTGAGTCTATGTATGTATGTATGTATGTATAATTATAACTCTTGCTACACAATATAATGATAGAAGTTACTTGATGTATCAAAAATATGGAATTATAGATCAAACATCATATATGATTCGTAAGCCAACTGCAATGGCCAGTAAGGAATACCTACAGATACAAACATTGTTGGCTTCAAAGTTACGAAAAATCATTTACCCGAAAACCAAGGGAATTTTTTCTACTATTAAAAATTTCAGTGTCCAGTTGAAAACAGTGCAACCGCGGTTGGGGCCGGAAGTTCGTCAATTTGTAGCAAAACTTAACGTGTCACTGTTTAACCCATATTGTCGGTCAAACAGTAATTTAGCAAGGATAAACATTAACTACTTTAGTAAACACTTCTCAGTTCTTTAGTATAGACTGCCTCGTTGGTCTCGCGGCATAAATGTGCGCGTGGGATTGGGAGGTCTCGGGTTCGATTACCAGGTCGGGCAAAGTGTTATTGGGTTTTTCCGTGAGGAAATTCTCAGTAGCAGCACGGAGTCTGGTAATGTGCCCGGTACGGCAATAGGCTCGCCCCCTATTACGTATTACGTGGGCCCTAAGAATTCATGGCGAAATGTGGGTGTAATATTACACCTCTGCCTACTCCTTCGGGGATACAGGCGTGAGTCTATAAATTCTCCGTTAACTACTAGGCACTGTATTGTGACATCGGAAAATATGCAGCAGACTATTAGGTGCGATAATTAAATAATTCAAAGAATACATATAGACAATGTTTTTTTAAATAGTCTTAGATTTTTGTTTTGCTTGGCTAGATTTTACGATAGCTACTACGGGCAAAGATTACTATCTTTGCCCGTAGTAGCTTATATAGAAACAACCACCAAGTTTCTACAATAAACAACGCAATAAAATTTTAACATATAAAAAGTCAAAAAACAAAAGTAGATGTACAATTTTATATAACACCACAATTAGTATTGAGCCAGAGAGATCGGACGCAATCCATTGATAAGTAAGGATAGCGAGAGCACACAGATATGATCACCTTAATGAACTCGAGGTTAAGCAAAATTAAATTAGACGTGAAGCCGCGTCTTAACCCAAAAACCGCAGTAATATTTCAACACAAAGTATCGACGACAAAACAATTTTATTGCATCTAGTTTTAATAGCAGACATTAAGTGGATGTAGTGCTTTCATTAAAAAAGTTATATATTATAAGGCGAGAGTCCTCTTTTCAGCCGAGGTCCCCAACTATTGTAGACCGAATATGACTATTCATGTAGATTAAATTATTTAACTATTAAGATTCTATACCGCGCTGCCAGCTGCAACTGCTGACAAAATGTGTTGTTGCAATTATGTATTTATTTCTATTAATCGTATTAACAGGTCGTCGGTTCGGGCCGGAACTGTACCTTTACACGAAACATCATACAAATGACAATTTTTCAAAAGGAATATTCATTAACATAGATAAGAAAATTCACGTTAATTAATTGACTGATCTGACCACTTCATTCTCGTTTGACAAGATTAATGACCTAGTGCCACGCGACCACTAATTTGCAAAACAATAATTGAATTAAGACATTTTGAATCACATTTGATGTATGATGATTTAAAGCCAAATGGTACTAAAGGTATTGCAACAGAATTTAAATGTATATAAATAGGTTGCGAAAACTTTATATTAAGTTTATATTATTAATTAAAATCGTCGAGAGGGCGCTCTTGTGCATGTTGTGCTACGTATCGTACGAGAGCGACGGAAAACGAGTCAGTGCGACGCGACGCGTATAAATTGTTAAACCATTATTTGCGACATCATAGGGTAAGTTAAGCATCGCTGCTATTTGATATTTTCGTAAAATATCAAAATTTTAAATAAATTTATAGAAAGATTGTGTAGAAAGTATATATATACCGCGCAGTATCTCGTTTCTATATGCAAACCAAGTACAAAGTTTGTCGGCTAATACTAAGTAATAATGATACAATACATTGTCCGCAGTATAAAACATAAACGAACTAAATACGCAAAGTTGACTGCTAACCACAAGAATCCGAGTTCTTAAAATAATGTAGGCTGTAACATCAAGTACTGTTACCGTAGTGAAAAGCCTTTGTTTTGTTAATTACTGAGCTCGGGGCCAGTCCGCACCTGCTTTCACCGCAGCAGAATAAACTGTGGGACAAAATTTCCTCTGTTTAAATTAAATGATACTCCTGACCAATAGTTACCTCCAATCGCACCGAATGGAATTTCAAATAAACTCTCTTTTCGGATATTTTACGAGAAACTTTTGAAAAATATAAGCCCTTGAGTTTATTAAGGTTTTCGTCACATAGTTACACCTACGAAGATGAGGAGCTTCTTAAGGCGCTGTTATACCTCAGAAGCCGTGAAACACCTAATTTTTCGTCGCGCATCTAGCCATAACGGTACATATTACAAACTAGCAGAAAATAGAGCTTAAATTCAAAAGTCTGAACAAAAGACTTTTGAAATAATTTTTCATGTATGTAAAATAGAATCACGGTAAAAAATCACAAAATCGAGGCAGAAAATAATCTTTCGTCTCACTGTTTGCAATATTTTGATCGTAAGCTGTCATATTTTATTTGATAATATTGTAGGAAATCTAATGAACTAAAGAATTACCCTATTTATTTTCATATTATACGTGTATATTTTGTAAAATTAAATAAAATCTGCCAAACGTCTATGATTTTGACGCTCGGTAGATCCCATCAATATCAAACGCTTCAGCATTTAAACCTTATTAGCATAAGCGGTGTACTGAGTGTCAGTTGCTAGTTTACGCCCCGCCCAGACCTCATCATTCGGCTATGAGCCCTGTGAGAGATAGGTCATGTCGCTTGCGTCTCTGCTGCACGGAATTTTACGTAAACCTGTTTGTTATTATAATACGCCGATTTGAGTTCGTAATTTCATGTTTTATGTTATAGACTGAATACTTTGAATCAAATAGGCTTTTCATGTAACTATGGGCACATATAATTAGGACCTAAGTTTATACTCTTGGTGCGTTTAATGTGTTATTGTTTCTGTACTTATAAATATATAATTAGAAGAATAAAATATGGACAATTAGAGAAATGAAGTTCTACGAAGGATTTGTACAAGAAAGCGTCGTAATAAAATAGAAATTCATCCATGGCATTTTTACACAAATTATTTTCATAAGAGTGTTTTATGACTAACTATGTTACAGATTATCGATTATGCATAATAATTATATAAATTATTCTCACAATACATATGTAGCTGCACTGCACAGTTTTCAATTTTTGAAAGAGTAATAACATAAAATCGAATCATTTTATGTACCTATATTGCAAATTCATTAGCTTGTCAGAGCGCCTGGAGCGCTAAGATGCCGCCACGGCGAACAATAAACAGCGCTAATATGGCGCTCCGCAATCCGCACACAAGCGGTAACGGATGTTATTTATTTTTATTTTTATTTATTTATTACAGTTTTACAATACATATATTATTAAAGTAGAGCTCCACAAAACCGGTTTAGCGGTTTGACTGTGGAAGAGTCATAATACTGTTTTACATACATATTTTAACAAATGTTATTTAACAAATATTTTTTAGCTTTTGTTTAAATTAAATTTTATTTAATTTGTATTATTGTATTTTGAACATAAACCTATTTTGGTACATTGGGTAAAACTTTGATTATTCATAAACTATTAGCTATGTATCAGTACATCTAATATCTTTTTAATTTCTAAAATCAATCATTTATAAGTAAGAAAGTGACTTCTATGTTTGCTATACTGTAACACAAGATATAGTAATTTTTTTAAATAATAAAGTACCTAACTAATTATCTTTATTGTAATTACAGTGAACTTAAAGATAACAGTTCTGCAACGTCTTACACACATTTGACTGCAGTCATTCCTAACACGATTTGTTCAAGAGCTAGCCAAGAAATTCCAAACAATTTTTTAACAAATTTGAATCAAATTCCGTAGTGATAAGCAAAAATAACAAGAGGGATAGCAGTGACTGGTTCGAATTGCGTAAGATTATGTTGACAGATTGAAATTTTGGTATAGTGGTAAAAAGAAGAGATAACAGCAGTAAAGCCAACTTAGTAAAAATTATTTTGTACAAATAAAATATTTGCAATGTAAAAGCAGTTGCGCATGGAGTCTAAAATTAACAACTGGCTTTGCAACAACTGGCGAAGCAAGACAATGTAACAATCGAGCCTTGTGGATTATCCGTTTATTGGTGCCACACCAGATGGATTAATAGGTCTAAACACGATTGTGGAAATGTAATGTTCTATAGTTGCCAATAAGAATGGCCTGGAGAATAGTATACGAGCAAATAAAAGACAAATATGGAAAAATGATAAAAAGTGAACTGACTAGTCTAAACAAATATTGTAATTGTTATTACCAAATTCAGGGGCAACGCCACCTTACACGCAAACAAAAGTGTTTATTTGCCGTGTGGAGTGGCGAAAGTATACCACTAAAAATAGAAATTATAGAAAGAGATGATGTTTTCTGGGAGAAGAAAATTAAAGAAAAGCTTGTAGCGTTTTGTATGAATTGGCAGTTGCATGAAATTGTTGATTCTCGTTAAGCTCGAGGGAAGGCATTGTGAGATCACGGAGAGGAAAATGTTTCATCAGTGCTTGAAATTTCTACAATACCAAGCCGTAAAAGGAAAGTAAATGAAACTGTGCCTCGTGAACAACAGCAAATAATAAGTATTGAAGCCTTATCACCTCACACACTGCCTCTAACTTTCGATGAGAATAAAGAAAAACCTGCCGGGTTGTAGCAGACAGCTAACTTTTGATGAGCTGTAAACTCTGTATTTTTTTAATAAATGATAAATTAATATAGATAAGTGTCTTTTAATATATATTTTCTTTGAAACAACACATATTTGATGCGAAAGATTTTTTTTATATTCTTCCATACAAACATGTACGAGGAGAGCTAACGAAAAAGCAGTAACTCAAATTCAAATTCTGTAATTTTCTAAGCGACATAGCAGTATCTCATGAATAAGGTATATCCACAAATATTTTTGATATTTCATCTATTTTGAAAAATAATAATGGGTTGGGTTTCGAAACGAGTCACCTGAATTTGAGGGTATTGGTAGTGTAGGGGGCTTAAGGGAGTTTGTTTTAATCCCCTAAAAGTAATTTTGGCTGCCGGAGTTGCGTCTAAATATTTTTAAACAATTTCCAAAATTTCATAAATACTTCGGCAATTATGTTAAAAGGAACGTAGTTTTTATACTTTAGTACAGTTTTACACATGTCATTTTTAGGTTTTATGTGAAAAACGTGAAACGAAACGCAAAACCGCCATCTTGGAATGATCATATTGACAGCTAATGTCAAATTTGTGCGTCATTGCTTTCGAGTGCCTAGGCTTAGGTGCGACTGTAATAAGTAACTAAGTAGGTTATGTTAGGTTCTCTTTTGACCCTTAATCCGAAAATAGGAGCTCTTCGCAGGGCTCCGTCAACCTTAGTTTATTAAACTAGTGTGATGAATGTGGAAGTTGGCAGACACACCGATGTTTGGAGATTTTTTTTTTCAGAGGAATCCAAGTATTTCCGGCAAGTGAAAATGGTGAGGGGGGTTTCAAGACCTCCCCTCCTCCCTCTCCAATCACTCACAAACCCTAAAAACGGCGACGTATTTCGAAACCTTTACCATAATAATTATACCTATAATAACAATAAACATCCATAAATAAATAAAAGAAATCAACTTTTACTAAACTTCAATTATCTCGTAACTCGCTTTAGTTGAGATACGGCTTTTGCGCTTAGTAGAGCAGTATTGTGTTTTTAGGGTACCGTAGCCAAAAATTGAAAAAAACGGAACCCTTATAGATTCGCAATGTCTGATTTGAAAACTGGCAGGAATGTAATTAGATGTAGGTATTCTATGAACTGCTTCACTATTTTTTTACAAAAACAAAACAAACATAATAATGGCCTCTCTAAACATGGAACTGACTTAATTATTTTTATCATCTTACGGCACGTAGGTATTTACCTACTTTCGTCAACTATTAATACCTATAACGTCTAATGTAAACCAGTTTTGCTCATGGCTGCACTGAGAACAAAAATTGCGCTATGCCTATATTGTACAAACAGATTGATATATGTAATATAAATTTTAATATCAGTATCTCAATTCAATATGCTAAAACGTTTTGCTTGCGATTTTGAAATATTGTAATACGGATGTCGCCAGAATACGGCCGCACGCGACGAGAATGAAGGGGGGCGCCTCGCAGTAGACGGAGCTAAGCTCCCTTCACCTCCCCTGCTTCACCCCATCATTTACCAAAACAGTCGCTTAGGACAGCGCCTTAAAAGTACAAGATTGGCTGCCACAACTTGGGCAGAGTATGATGGAGTATGTGTGGTGTCAGTATTGACACTAGGTTCTTACTAAGAAGTACTTGGCGTATTTGTTAATAAAAGTTTGTTAGAAGGATTTGAGGGAGTTGATATGTGAAGTAAAATAGTGATGTTTATAAAAATAGGTTTGTCATTATTTTAGGTATCCCGTTTACATAAACGATAATATAGCACTCATTATAGGTACGTTGAGTTTTAATTTTTCATGTTTCTATTCATCGTACTAGTGCAGATAGATAATTCTTTCTATAGTTCTATAGATAGGCGTAGGTTTCTATATATATTTCATATTTTCTACGTGTTCGGCATATTGCGCCTAAGATTTTATATAATTGGAGGTTATATCGTAAGCTCAAAGGGAGTTATCAAAGTAAGGTAAAATCATTTATAATAATTATCTTGGGAAAACTAATATAGGACCATGTATTCTCAAACTAGGCGGAGCACATAATTATTGTGGTATTTTAGTTAAGTTAATCTAACAACGTAACTATTTGAATTCATTCCAGTGAGTAGCAATCTGAGCATATATCGTAATCTGTTAGTGCTTATACCTAGTTACAAGAGCAGTTTTTTTCATATTTTGCTACAACACCCTGATGGATATTCTCATAATAACTATTAGATAATATCATTACGTGTTCGTTGTAGTGCCTACGTACCACAAATTATATCTATTGGCATTATCCTCGGATCTTGCCCATTGTCATAACGAGCGGTTAGGGTACAATATGGCCGTAATATCCGTGGATGGAGGCCCAATTGGTGATTACTGAAGCCTACACGAATGGCTATACATGTTCATTGCATCGTATTGTAACTGTTTGCAACGCCTTGCTCGACCAGTAGCGTGGAAATAAGATTCTGTCGATAGGTGAGGATATTTTGATCACGGGTCCCATAACTTTATTGAAATTGATGAGAACACTCAATCTACTTTAGTAATAATTAGTTTTGACCCGCGGTCCATTACATACCTTTACCTTCCTCAGGAATCACACGATCTTCAATTACCTTACCATTGTAAACACCGTACAAAAATATTTAATGTTGTTTTTGAGTTTCTTGCATTTTTACAGACGGAGATGACGAATAGGGGATGTAAGTTTTTAATATGTATAGATGTCAACACTTTATTGTATATAAATTGTCTCTTACACTACACTAGCCGAGTGCAGATAGCTTGATCGCCATCATCAACCTCCTAGCGTTATCCCAGTTAAAACCCGGGGTCCGCTTTTTATCCCAACCAGATTCGACTGAATATTAGCTTTTCCACAGAGCAAATGTCTGTCTGACCTCTGCAACTCAAAGGGATAGCTATATTTCATGGTTTAGACAAGTGTCAGTTTAGTCATAGGTACTGACTCCCTTTAACCACTGTCAAAGATCTCCAAGACAGCCAAGACCGATGGTTTAACATGCTCCTCGAGGCACGGGGCAAGCGACAATTTACAATTCAATCAATATAATCCAAATAAATATTCTGCCTTCTGAACGTTACTATGTTTCATGATCATCAGCAGCCTGTTGTAGTTCACTGCTGTTTATAAGCCTCTTTCATGGTTACCCACTGAGCTCAAACTTCGGCACTTCGAGGCCAGCCACTGCCAACCACTTACGCGTAATTTTGAATTTGTGTGAAGATATTTATTTGTCCAATTGTTTAAACTGATTATATTTTTTATTAACTTTGTCACAGAAAAAAATACCCAAAACAAACAATATTTCGATATAAAATAAAAATTACCCTGTATAAAATGTATCTACTACATGGATTAATTGGCCCAGCTGCATAAAACATTGTAAAACCAGGGGAACCACTTATCTAAGACCTTTGTGCTATGTTATTTAAAGTTCTTTGTAGAGAATAGAAAAAATACATTTATTGCACAAAAGTTAACCACATTTTTGTTGATACATTCTGTAAAAACTGTAGAGGTTAAAATACTATATATCTTTGTTTACTGATGATAGGGCAGCAAAAAAAACACAGTAAAATTGACAAAAAGTAATTATCAACATACAGATAGGTGATATAAATGTACGAATATTATAATGAAAAGTACAACAAGGAAAAAATAATAGGGTACGAGGGATATTGCTGCATATCCTTCAAATCCCATCGGTGCCGAAATTACGTCCTAATTCTTGGATAACGACTAACCGAAAAATATACTAGTAAAAAAGAACAGATACAGGTCAAACTAAGAACCTGTTTTTTTTCGTTGCGAAAAAGATAGCTCTTTCCAATAATATTCGTGATTTTATTTTTCATGTCGTTGTCGGTCATTCAGATTTCTTTAATGATTTCTGATAAATTAGCACTGTAATGAAATTATGTAATTGTTTACGACAAGACCTTGGCGTCAATTCTTGTCGCTAACCGCGAAACTTTTTGTCGCTAGATGCTTGACATTTCAATGAAAAGGTTATTTTCGTCTATACAACATTTAGCTACCTAACATAATGAATGGAAATTTTAGGCAAACTTATGATAAATATACTCTCACGTTAATAAGGTTAATACAGTACTACCACGTGTAAACGGTCTACAGCAACCTATAAAAAGATGTTACGACTGAAATTATAAGAAGAATAAAGAAACGTGGAGGAAAGTCTGAAAAACAAGCTTTAGATCAGAGCGCCTTAGGGTAGTGGTTGGTGCTAGACAGGCAGTGAGACGTACTTTAGAAGTTGTCAAGTGCGTATCATAATAATCGTGGGGCCACGTAATCGCATTAACACTTGAGGTGAGCCGCGCCGCGTCCGCTATCACCGCCGCTGTCCTGCGCTCGAGAGCGAAGCCTTGGAGCATACTTCAAACCCCTCCTGACACGCGAACCTTAATCAAATTACGCAGTTAGTAGCCCTACCCCTTCAGCCTTAAAAGCCGTTGTCTGAGCCCCCATTATATCGTGACTGAAGGAATAATGTGCGGAGAGGACATGCATTTTTTATTATAACTCCGCTAGTCTGATGTTGACGGTGCGAGCTATACAAAATTGTTTAATTGCTATTGAACAATTTTGTATAACTCGCACCGTCAACGCGAGACTTTTATTTTTGATGAAATAACTTATACATTCAAGAAAAAGACAAATATCACCTCAGTCTGCCGTGAACATGAATCCTGTAAAGAATTCGAAACGTCGGCTAGTAATAAATTAAAAATGTAGTTTCTAGATCATCCGTTTCAAATGTAATAACTTAGTGAAACCAATACATCGCGATATAATCCGTAAACTGTAGTTTAATTTCAATGTGTAACATTCGCGTAAACCCAAGAAGATAGTATTTGGTATCTATAATTTACAATCTCTATAATCTCTTTTGTATGTGCAACAAAAGCACAAAGCGGCGCTACACTTGTCTATAATCTAGGTACTACTAATTATCAGTCTTACTGCCAACAGTAGTCTAGAAATAGCTTGTATAATTCCTAGTACATTTAGCCAAAATACCTATTCATCAATAGTTTCGCTTTTCAACTAACAGACCAAAGATCGGTAGACTCGTTCGCTAAGCCTGCCAAAAGTTTGTTTTAATATTTCGTGACATTACGGAGTTTGTCTCTAAAACGACTGCGCCTCGACTGCGAATCCTGATTGATTTATTTAGCATAATTTCAAATTGCGATATCTACGCTGAATACATAATGAAATAATGAACTATCTCGATACGATATTATGTTAACTACTTGCTCGTATAAGTTGATAAATGATAAATAATAGATTAATTTACTACGCGAGCGATAATTATGGAAATATGTTGAAGTAACTTGGATGCACACCGTGCGGGGATTGCAGAGTAAGTTTTGGAGTTGTGTGCGGGCACCACAAATATGTAGGTATAATTCTAGGTAAGTTGCATCGAGCGGTCACAGCCGCCACCGCAATTTCCCCCTCGTCCCGACTCGGGCAACCCCCACGCAATTATAATAGAACATAGAGAGAATTGGCCTCTAAGTTCATTCAAATAAAAGTACTCAAAGATTATTGTACAGTACGGGCCGGGCCGTCTAAGCAATGTTTATTATTATTTTAAATTAAAGTGCGCATTTGTCCGATTGGTTGAGGGTTATCTTGGAGGTCGGGGGCGCTCCACCTTAGACGCCATCATGCGTGTGAGGGCGTTGGTGAAGGAGACGGTGTCCCGGGGTGGGGTGGTGCTGGCGGTGTCTTTAGACATCTCCAACGCATTCAACACCCTACCCTGGAGTTGTATTCTGCAATACCATGGCGTGCCTCCCTACCTCCGCCGTACAGTAGGGGCGTGCCTAGAGGGTAGATGCGTCACCTATCGGGGACGTGACGGTGCCGGTCGGCACCTCATGTGGTGTTCCGCAGGAATCGGTCTTGGGACCGCTCCTGTGGAACATCGGCTACGACTGGGTGCTGAGAGGTGAAATCCCGCCGGGCGCCGACTTGACATGTTATGCGGACGACACGCTCGTAACTGCCCGGGGGAGCTCGAACAGGGAAGCGACGTTGATAGCCACGGCTGCGGTGTCACAGGTGATGAACCGCATCCGGCGCCTGGGCCTGGAGGTGGCCCTAAATAAGTCGGAGGCCATAGTGTTTCATGGCCCCCGACGGGTGCCGGCGCCGGAATCACACATCGTGGTCAGCGGAGCCCGGATAGATGTTGAGTCCACCATGAATTATCTGGGATTGGTGCTCGGCAGCCGATGGGAATTCGGGCCCCACTTCCAGTGGCTGGCGCCCAAGCTGATGGGCGCAGCAGGCGCGCTTTCAACGTTGCTTCCCAACTTGGGGGGCCCGAGCGCCGCCTGTAGGCGGTTGCACGTGGGAATCGTGCAGTCCATGGCCCTGTATAGGGCCCCTGTGTGGGCGATGGACATGACGGCCAGCACTCTCACCATTCTGCGCAAACTGCAGAGGGCGATGGCCGTTAGAGTCATCCGCGGGTATCGCACGATTTCCTACGAGGTGGCTTGCATCCTGGCCGGATCCCCGCTCTGGGACCTAGAGGCGAAAGTACTCGCGTCATTATATCGATGGCGCGAGGAAGAGCAGACACGGGGCTCGAGGCTGGTGCAGCGGCAGATCGCGCTGCGCCGAGAGGACCTCCGTCAGGTCTTGGTGGCGGAATGGCGGCAAAGGCTTCTGCGCCCTACCGCCGGCCTCGCTACCGTCGAGGCGATCCAGCCAGTACTCGATGACTGGCTCGGGAGAAGGCATGGCTCCCTGTCGTTTAGGGTGACGCAGGTGCTGTCGGGGCACGGCTGCTTCGGCAAGTACCTGTGCCGCATAGACAGGGAGCCGGACGCTCGGTGCCACCACTGCGTCCATTGCGGGGTGGACACGGTGCAACACACGCTCGCCGAGTATGTAGCTTGGGAGGAGCAGCGCCGTGTCCTCACAAATAAAATAGGAGGCGATCTGTCGCTGCCGGCCGTAGTGCGGAGGATGGTCGGTAGCGCGGAGTCGTGGGACGCGGTGGCGTCCTTCTGCGAGGACGTGATGTCGCAGAAGGAAACTGTGGAAAGGGAGAGGGAGATCTCGACTCCCTTCCCCGGCCGCAGAAGGCGCACCGGGCGCAGGACAAGAGCGGACAACGCCCTTTTCCGGCCCCCATGAATGGGTCCAGGGAGGAGAGACTTGGGGAAGTCTTCGCCCCCTATTCGATGGACCCGAGGCGCAGGCGCGCGCGAGTGTCGGCGCGCGCCTCTAAGGCGATGCACAGGGTAGTTCAACACCTCACTACCCCGTGCAGGAGACGAGGCCCGGACAGACCCGGCCAGCACTAGTGTGGGACTGCGGAAGAATTTGGATTCCCGCGGCCCCGCACGCACGTGAGATGAGACAACGGGGTGGTTTTAGCCGGTAAGAGTCCGGCACGCCCCTCCGCCTTTTTCCAGGTGAAGGTAGTCCATGAGGATTTCCCCCCGCAAAAAAAAAGTGTTATCTTGGAGAATGTTATAGTTTATTTTTAAAATTATATTTGCTATTTTATAATAGGAATGCATTTAACACATTATATGTCGTAATGGCAGCAAATCGAAAGACAGGGCAGACAACATGACGGCATAGGAACCTTAAAATGAAACGCCCTATACCTCTTATGCTGACATTTTGGATGTCATTTTAGAAACATAGCAATTATGTGCTTTGAACATTCGGCCTAAAGCTTAGTTAGGCTTAATTGTTGGATACTAATAGGTTGGTAGCAATCATAGCTGATGATGATTGTAATGTACTAATTACTATAGTAGGTGTACACAAAGCCCAGCTCCGTATTTCTTGACGTTAATATTTATATTAACCTTACATACATTGCTGTATTCTCATTTAAAAGAAGTTTAAAAAAAATCTTTGAAATTAAAAAATAAATGAAATTAAAGGCTCTTCAGAGCTTCTCAGACGACCGTTGAATCGTAGACAGACCAGTTTAAATATATGGCATAGATTTTATTTACTAATTAGATTATTGTTGAGTTTCAATTCAGTTCAAAAATTCACAGTCAATCCCCGATTACTCATTTATCAATGCTAAAAACATAACTATATCGTACTTATGACGTAATAGTTTAAGTGATAGCACGAGTTTGATTCCTGCTACACGGGACAACACTTTGAGTGATCCACAAAATGTTTCTATTCACTTTGACTCCACTCGCCGTTACAATTCTTACTAATTTACTAGTACGCATTAAAACAACAATCATACATACATACATACATAGACTCACGCCTGTTTCCCGGAGGGGTAGGCAGAGACTACGGAACGCCATTTGCAACGATCTTGACATATCTCCCTTGCTTCATTCACTCCCATCAGATTCCTCATGCATGCTCTTCTGTTCAGGGTGCTTCTAACCTGTCCTGTTTTTAGTATGTCTCCAATCTGGTCAGAGAACGTCCGCCTTGGTCTTCCCCTTCGTCCTGTCCCTTCCACAGTTCCCTTATATATCTGCTTGGTCAGTCTTTCGTCATCCATCCTCTCCACGTGTCCAAACCATCTTAGCATACCTTTCTCGATGCTTGTCACTACATCTTCTTTTACCCCACAACACTCTCTTATCACACAATTCTTTACTCTGTCAGTCAAAGAAACACCACACATACTTCGCAGTGCTCTCATTTCTACAGCATTTATTCTACTTTCATGACTCTTCTGCCATACCCAACTATCACTACCATACATAAGAGTAGGTACTAACACCCCTCTATGGACAGCCAAACGTGCCTTTTTGGACACGTTATGGCTATTCATAAACGCCTTCAGAGCTCCATTCACTCTATTACCTGCATTTACTCTTCTTTAAATATCTTCTACATTCTTACCATCTCTTGTAAACAGCGTACCTAAATATACAAACTCATTCACTTGCTCCACTCGCTGTCCATCGATCATAACATTACAAACCATAACGCATTCCTCCTTTTCAAAAACCATAACTTTCGTTTTACTTACATTTACTTTCATTCCTTTCCTCTCTAACGCACCATGCATAATTGTTACCATCTCCTGCAACTCCTCCGCTGAAGACGCAAGTATAACCTGATCATCAGCATAAAGGAGGCATTTGACAAGTAACTCATTCATCCTTAATCCACAGTCACTATTTTTCAAATCTTGCAAACAACTGTCCATGAAGAGGTTGAACAGCCACGGCGACGCTACACATCCCTGTCTAACACCTGTTTCGATGGTAAACCAATCCGTGTACGACCCATTTATCCTCACACAAGCTCTAGAATCTTCATAAAGGGATTTCAGAGCTCGTATAAGGCTGCTGTTCACCCCATACATCGACAGTACCGACCACATTTCATTCCTCACCACTTTATCGTAAGCCTTTTCCAAATCCACGAATGCGCAATAGACCTTTTGACCTTTGGCCAAGAATTTTTCGGCTACGCACCGCAAGGAAAAGACTTGATCCGTGCACCCCATACCCTTTCGGAATCTTGCTTGTACATCCCATATTTTCTTGTCGGTTACTTCCATAACTCTTTCAATCAGTACCTTCGCATACAATTTGCCAACAATGCTGAGAAGGCTAATGCCTCTATAGTTCTTGCAGTCTTGTTGCGAGCCTTTTCCCTTATAAAAAGGCACAACCACCGCTGTGGTCCAGTCATCAGGTACTCGGCCGGTGCTCCAGCACAAGTTAAATAAGCGCTGCAGCTGACCAACTATGATGCCCTGTCCAGCCTTCAGCATTTCAACTGTAATCCTATCATATCCTGCAACCTTACCTAATTTCATACTTCCCAATGCCTTCACAATCTCATCCACACCAATATCGCTTTCATCATTGCTATTATTACCATTAATTTCGTCAATCGATGTCTCTATCGCCGTTCTTTCAAATAGACCTTCAAAATTCTCCTTCCATCTCTTCAGCACGCATGATTCACCATTCACTATCGTTCCATTCTTGTCTCTACAATCAAATTTTCATTAAATGCATTGTACAATTGGCAGTTACTGATATTCGGCTACTTGAAAATCATATAAAGCTTTTAATGAGGCCGAATACAAAGGGAACGGGCGGCCTGTATAAAACGGACAAGTCGACCTGAACGATACGAGCTCGCATACAATTAACCACAAATTATCTCGACAGAATGAACCACGCACTGCTTATCAAACCTTAAGTCCAGCTTGTTAGGTTATTGGCTTTTTACAATTATATGTTTTTTGTATTTTAAATAAAAGCAACTATGCTAACTATACATGAAGATGTAGCCTGTTTGTTTCTTCTTCTTTCACGCTAAGATTACTATAAAGATTTTGAGGCAACCTTGCAGTAGTATAGCTTTTAAGTACATGAAAAATATTTGGACTACCTTTGTTGCAAAAGCCCACACCCATGCAGGTGTATCTAGTAGAAAATAAAAGAGGTTGTGCATTTCGGCAGTTCAAAAGGGACCGGTCTGATGAAAACTGGAGTCTTTTCAAGGCGGCAAGGAATTTTTGTAATCAGATGGTACGCAACGCAAAACGCCGCAAATTCTTCTACCCCGGCCAATATCTGGAAGTTCCTTGGAACTCTAGGTATTGGCCAACAGGGACATACTGATTCGCGGGTGACGGTTGGTTTGGAGGATTTAAACCAACATTTCTCCACTTCTACTCAATTAAATCTCCAAACAAAAAACAAAAAAAAACAAAAAATATTTTATTTGCTTCTCCAAAACTTAAAATACATTTTCTTACTTAAATTTACAGAAGGCGGTATGTGGAGAACAAATTAGGCAACTGCGTCAGCTATTGTTGCAGTTATAAAACTGCAACGCTGGTATTCTCGCAGGCCTATATGCAATTAAATTAAATTTACCTATAAATATTTACCTATAAATAAATAAAATATAATAACGATAAATTACTATATATATATACACAAAATTATATACAAATATATACGTATATAGTGTACATATTATTAATAAGTTTTATAATATATATATTATTATATACAATACACAATACATGCCTCCGTTACATCAAAATAAAAATAAAAATTAAAAATAGCAAAGAGTAATTTGTTTCCGAACGCTACTTGTACTTGACAGACTGACGTTTCAATATAGGCCCAAGATTGAAAGATTCCATCTGTCATGAATGTCAATTGTCTTGTCAAGCAAGCGTCTACCAGAGTCCGGAGCACAGTTACTTTTACCAATATAATAAAATCGCTGCGCATACGCAATTATATAGTAACAAATTATATACATTATAATATCACAATAAGTTCAATATCTTTCGTCAGTAGACACGTAAGTGATGTTGACGTACTACTTATTCTAAAAGTAAGTATGTAAGTTCATAACAGTGACTTTTGTTTGTTTATTAAAAATAACTTAAACTTATTGCGAAATGCGTGTAATGTTTTCAGGTTGCGCATGGGGGGCGGAAGGTCATTCCAACAATGGGTGGCGGCGTATCTGAAACTACCTCGGAAAGCAGTGGTCCTGTGTCGCGCTGTGACCAAAAGATGTGATGCCGCCCGCGTACTGTACTGATTAATAACACGAGACCATGACAACTTTTTGTACAGGTATGCCGGTGTTTTATATAGAACAATACCAAACAGTAGAGTTGCCAGATGAAGATGCCTGCGAGCAGTCATCTTCATAAGGTTCCCACTATTCAGGAATGGAGTGACATGTGAACGAGGTGGGATATTATAACAAAATCGAGCACATGCGTTCTGTACTCGCTGAATTACTTTCTCTGTTCTATTCAATATACATGGACCAATCACAGTATCTGCATAGTTTAGTTTAGACAAAATAAGAGTCTCACAAAGCAATATCCGCAATTCAGTACTCAGATGTTGGCGAATTCGATATAACAACTTAAGACGGTAAAAACAGTTTTTGGCAGCTTCCAGTACATGCGTCTCAAAATGCAATTCACCATCCATGACCAAACCTAGGTTTCGAGCCTCACTGACTTGCTCTATGGGACAGTTATTAACGAGAAGTACAGGATTTAGATTTTGTATCTTGTTAATGCATTCCTTTGAGCCTAATATTAAAAATTTGGATTTGGTGGGGTTGAGTACCAGTGAATTCTTTTTAGCCCATTCAGATATCTTGTCTAAGTCTGTATTAATTTTATTTACAGATTCATGGCAGTCATTGGGATGAAATGATATGTATAGTTGGAGGTCATCGGCATACATATGAAACTGTGTATTACGTATATGGTTGGTAACATCTGCACTGTACAATAAGAAGAGGAGAGGACCGAGCACTGATCCTTGTGGAACACCTCGGGTGACCTGACAACAAGAAGAAGTTGCCTTGTTACCATCCCTGTCATTATCCAGTTGCACAAATTGAAATCTGTCAGTCAGATAACTATGGAACCATTTTACTGTTGCTGAGTCGCAGCCGTAATACGAAAGTTTGGCAATAAGGAGTGAAATATTTATCGTTTCAAAGGCACGTGAAAAATCAAGTAGGGTAAGCAGGGTACCCATACCCTTGTCCCTAGCATCCAAAATATCGTCAACAACATCCATGAGAGTGGTGGTCGTACTGTGTCCCTGGCGAAACCCTGACTGTCTCTGAGGAATGATGCTATACTTCTCGAGGTACTTCCTGAATTGGCTGCTCACCACTCTTTCCAATACTTTTGATAAACAGGGAAGTAAGCAAATTGGTCTAAGATCCTTAGCTGAGGTTGGATTGGAAACTTTAGGTATTGGTTTTACAACCGCCGTTTTCCATATATGAGGGCAGGTAGATGTTGTAATAGATTTATTTATTATGGCTGTAATGTATGGAAGGCTATGAGGTAGAGTCATCTTAAGCATTTCCAGTGTAATGCTGTCAACACCGGAGGCATTTGATTTAATACTGTTGATATGCAGGCGGACCACCTCCTCACTGACCGGTTCAATACTGAAGGTATTCGTGTGGAACCTGTTTGTCTCAAAATATATCAAATCGGGGAGAGAAATTGTATCATTACCAGGGATGTTCAAAAAATGCTTGTTAAGATCTTCTGGATTGTTAAGGCCAGATGGTAAATCATGCCACTCTTGTTTACCTATATTTACAGTTGATTTTAGATTGCGCCATAGTTTTTTGGGATTTATTATGTGTCCATTTATATAGGTTTTAAAATAGGCTCTTTTTTCCTCATCAATTGCACTAGATACAATACTTTTTAAATCTTTGTAACAATTTTTGTGTATATCTGATTTGCTTGATTTGTATCGTGCTTGGTATTTGTTACGCAATTTCACCATCTCCTTAATTGTATCTGTGATCCATGGGTAAAACCAGGCATCGCAGTGTGGATTACGTGGCAGGCCTTTCCTGCCCAGACAGCAATCCTTTAAATCTTTCTCCAGTTATACCGGGTAAGATCAAGAAGATAATCCTATCCATTAAGTCCAACTCTGTTGGATGTGACGGCATTAGTCGCCGTATGATCACTCCTATCCTTGATCACCTCATCCTTCTGATTTCCCACATTATTAACTTTTCAATAACCAATGGAACCTTCCCTTTCTTATGGCGCAAAGCTTTTGTCATCTCACTTCCTAAAATTACAAATCTATTTCCATACTTCCCTTCTTATCCAAGGTGCTAGAGTCCTGTGTCAATAAGCAACTGTCCAGTTTTGTGTATCAGAACAACCTACTGAGTCCATATCAATCTGGCTTCAAACCAGGACGAAGCACTACCTCCGCTCTCCTTAAAGTGACTGGCGATATTAGGGCGGGCATGGAGAATACTAAGGTCACAGTATTGGCCTTGGTCGACTTTTCGAACGCCTTTAATACCGTCAGTCACGATATACTTCTATCAATCCTCTCCCATCGAATGATCTCACCCAGTTCTCTGGAATGGTTCTCGTCGTATCTTCAGGAGCGCCAGCAGTCGGTCCACATTGATCGTTGTTCATCGAGTTGGCGTGACATAAACTCTGGTGTTCCTCAAGGTGGCATACTTTCTCCGTTATTATTTTCAGTTTTTATAAACTTCCTGACACCTAACCTTCGATGTGCCTACCATCTTTATGCCGACGACTTGCGGCTTTACTCCCAGGCGAGAGTGGAAGATGTGTCAATGGCGATAGCGGATGTAAATAGAGACTTTACGGCGATTCTGACTTGGTGCAACGATTTTGGTCTAGACGTCAATCCTACTAAATTTCAGGCCATGATTGTAGGTAGTAAACGCATGATACCCAGATTAGATCTATAAACTTTGCCACCAACCATGTTTAACGGACTGAAAATTCTATTCAGTACAACAGTCAAAGATCTAGGACTACACATAGATTCCACTCTCGTCTGGCAGGCCCACGTCACTGACGTCAGTCAGAGAGTAACCGGTACCCTTAGAGCTTTATACCGCCTCAAAAATGTCCTTTACCTAATTGACTATGGTGATATGTGTTATTATGACCTGAATGCAGAATATCTCAATAAGTATGACCGCCTTCTCAATAACTGTATTCGATTCATCTACAATCTTCGCAAGTATGATCACGTATCTACTTTTCATTCTGAACTTAAATGGTTACCCATCCGCCAACGCCGCAGTTTGCGTGCTCTCACTACACATTTTTCTTTACTTAAATCCCCTTCTCCCCCTTCATACTTGATTTCTTAGTTTCAATATCTATCTTCTACACATGAGAAAGACCTTCGCTCCTCTCACAATCTACTTCTTCGGTGTCCCACTCATACTTCAGTCTTTGTAGGCTCTTCCTACATTGTTCAAGCTGTTTTGCTATGGAATAGGAGGGATCCTGAAATCAGAATGTCCACTAACCTATTCGCATTCAAATTGAAAGTTTGAGAGCTCCTTTTTG
Source organism: Euclidia mi (assembly GCA_944739405.2). Lineage (NCBI taxonomy): Eukaryota > Metazoa > Arthropoda > Insecta > Lepidoptera > Erebidae > Euclidia > Euclidia mi. The sequence goes on along the minus strand of OX123183.2, from coordinate 73,061,509 downwards.
AGAGATTGAAGGAATCTGCACATTGTTTTCATCAGTTCTAGTTTTATATAATATATTATATATATTTTGTATGTATTTATGGGGTATGTGTGATGTTTGAAATAGAAATAGTTTTTATGATAAGTCAAGTCGATTATATCGATTTAGTAACGTTTAGTTTAGTCTATTGTAAAATTTGACTATGGTCACACTGAACTGTCAACTTCCGTTTTCTGAAAATTGCTTGGACAGACGTTTTGGTTTTGGGCTCGCGCCGTTTTGTAATATTGTAATAAAATTAGAACCCGATTGAGTGCCGCTTCTTTAATCAGAAGGCATCGGTTCATTTGTGATAAAAGACATTGTGAACTATTGATTGACATTTGCGAAAATTGTGAATCCGGTATCGACGTCCACGTGCCAACGTGTCTTGAAAACGTCGCGTTTGCAGCTTAGTAGCTAAGTATAAGATACTTCATTCACTTATTTTGGCCAATATATTTGTATGAATGTGTCTAATTTAGCTCAAGCCTGACACCAGGAAATATAAGGTAAAATTTTCATGTACCTATTTAATACTTGAATTCACTGTGCAACACAGTACATTTATGTCTGAGATTTGTTGTGGCTGACAAGAACTGATGAATAGAATCACGCTTCCACCAATCTGCTGCAATTAATCCCAGGTCTTTCTAGCCAAACTCTAGACATAATTTTTTGGTAGCAGAGCGTGGTTCTATTCATCCTATCAAAAAGCTGCCTGCCGACCTGAGGTCGCGTTTTGAGCAGCGCTTTGGTGGGGATAGCGCGACCCATCTGCCCCCCTTTGCTGACCTGGAGAGGTTCCTGGAGGATGAGTACCGGGTCTTGGTCAACTCCGGTGGTGACACGCCGGCTAAGACGCAGCCGCCCAAGATCAAGGAGCAGGCTCGCGTTCACACCCGAGCCAATGTTGACCGGCGCCCTCCTCGCTTTGCAGTCACGCAGAGCCCAGCGGAGTGCTCTTACTGCAAGGTCACGGGGCACAGAACGGCCAGTTGTAGAGCATTCTTGGACCTTCATGTCGCCTCTCGTAGGCGCATCGCGAATGCCCGCCGCCTTTGCTTCTCTTGCGTGGGGTCCTACTACCAGCGAGACTGCCCAAACTCTTGCCCCTGTCCTCACTGTGGAGGACAGCATTTGGATATTCTCTGCATGAATGCCTGAGAGGTAGGCCGCTTGTCCAACCAGCCGACGCCGCGCACGGGCGGGTGTTTTGAAGGTGGCAGCCAAGGCTCACCGGCGCGTAGCCGAGAGTCGCCTCGCTCAATTGATCGCCGCTCATCCCGCTTGGAGAACCGTAGCGTGCGCACGCCTCCTCTCTCTCGCGCACCTGAATGTGCTGTTCAGCGTCACCAGCACCATGACTGCTGCCCCAGGTATTTCCCTCCTTTGGCGGAGCGTCCCCGCCTTGACTCGCGCCCTCCTCATTTTGGGCGGGTGCGTCACTATGACCCCCCACAGATGGCGCGCGGATCGAGTCATCGCGCCTTTGAGGACTTCAAGCCGCACCCTCGTTTTGACTTGCCTGGTCCTGGCCAACGGTCACTGCCCAGGCAACAATAGGTCATTGACCCCTGCCCTATAACGCCAACCTCCCCCATTGAGACCGTTATCCTACCAACGTTTGCTGTTAGGGTCTGGGGACCCACGGGGACCTCTGTTGTTGTCCGTGCTATATTGGACACAGGTTCACAAGGTTGCATTGTTTCCACTTATTTGGTAGGGCAGGTTAAATAATCATTGGCAGTAATACAGCTTTAAGGTTCATCAGAATAACACACGGGCTACCTTTTGTTGCAAAAGTTAGAATCTATTTTTTTTATAGACACTCGCCTGTATCCCCGAAGGGGAAGGCAGAGGTGTAATATTACACCCATATTTCGCCATGAATTTTTAGGTCACGCGTAATAGGGGGCGAGCCTATTGCCGTATCGGGCACATTACCAGACTCCGTGCTGCTACTGAGAATTTCCTAACGGAAAAACCCAATAACACTTTGCCCGACCCGGTAATCCAACCCGACACCTCCCAATCCCACGCACACATTTATGCCGCGAGACCAACAAGGCAGTCAATCTAGTAGAAAATAAAAAGAATCTAGTAGAAAATAAAAACATGTAACAGAAAAGAACACCAACGTTTGAAATTTTGTTATCGTCATCAGGTACTGGACAAAAGACACGATTGTTAACGCGTATTCAGTTCTCTGAACCAACGGGCAGTCATATTGAAATGTAAATCGTAAGACAGTATTGACGTATTCGAAAGACTCGTTAATTACAAAAACACGAATACAAAGAGCGAATGAAAATAAACCTCTAAAATATTATACTTTAATAAAGGTTTATGCGTAACTTAATTTAAGGAGTAACGCTATAAAAATCTAAAAGCGTATTTTTCGTTGTATTATATAAACCCAGTGATGAATAAACATTCATTCCATTTCGGCATAAAAATTTCATTGTCAATCGCCTGATACATCGCGATGATTCCCTCACCCCTAATGGACATACACTCAATTAGGTTTTACTGTCGCACCACCGTTCAATTTAACGCCTAACACCGACCGCACTGGAACAGTCACCTATTTATTTTTATTGACAACAAAAAAGAACAAACTTTTATACACAACAACATTTGTACAATAAACCTTTGGTATTTAATATTCAATTACGTGCTTAGAACTGGCGTTGACAAGTTTTTAGTTTTATTTTGAAGCGGGTTCGTATGAAGTTGCATGTGGGAACTCCGTGCTAACTTATGTGTAATCGGCAGGCAGCGCTACAATAAATTCTAATACATATTCCTTTACGGCAAAACATCTATTAAGAAAAATATAACGAGCAATATAGAGAATTTGCAGAACTATTTTTCTGCTTTATCATACCCATTGCCATTATATTTATCTTGGTAGACATATAAAATGTCAGCAAATACATTGTTACTCACGTCACGTAAACATTAGGTCCAATTCTTTGTTATTTACCTGCGATGTCATATAACATTAGGCTTAATAAAAATAAGTGTGCACTTAAATTTAGCTTCGGCCATAAAACGTTCAATAGGTGTTACAATAACCGTTGCCATAAACGCAAATTCACCAAGGATTAGCCGATGTTACAATCGGATAATTAAATCTTTTTTACCCCTAAAAACCTTTCACATTATTTTTCCCCATATCTTTAAAAAAAGTCACTTAAAGAAGCGATACGAGACCAGAATTTGTAATTTACTGATAACAGGTCTTAAATTATAACATTACGAGATTTCGCCCGCGGCTTTGGGCGCGTGGAGTCGGTTATGGAGACAAAAGCTACACGTGCTTGTCTGTTATTATAATTTATAAGCTATTATATTACTGCAAAGTTTCATCAAAATCCATTGAAAAGTTTTTGTGTGAAAGAGTAATAAGCATCCATCCATCATTTGATCCCGCTTTAGCATTTATAATAGTAGTGAAAGATCTAATAAACAAATGACCTTTTCTCAAAAGCCTTAGTTGGTTAAATTTTAAGTCGTAGATGTACCGTGGGCCTTAGTCATTTCTAATGTGCCTATTTGATCGGTGAACTTTGCTAATAAACGTTAGAACAATCATTTCAAAGGAGCTCGGTGGTCGGTATTACACGAGAGTGAATAGTTTCTCAGTTGCCACTTGACGCTAGAAGTACTTGATTAGATATTTGATTATTGCCGCACGTATGTACTGTTTGAAAACTATCATTATTTCAAACTACTTGAATACTATATATTTCAGAATTTGAACTTTAGGGTTTGGCTACATTATAAGTTTATGTCTGGCAAAATTATTACTATTACTATGGAACTATAACATGTTAATGCAAAGAATAGATTAAGCACCAATTGTCAGCTTATAAAAGTTGCCGTAATATCAACGCAAGTGTTTAGGCAATATTACGAAAGTTAGTGCTATTAGATTAACTACAGCTGTTTAGAACTAATTGTCACTTAACATGAATTTATAAGAGAGCTTTTAGATTGTAATACAAGTCGACGATCATAAACGTTAAGGACTGTGTCATTTAACTTCGATTAAAAAGAAAAGTAATAAAAAGGCTCATTGCGAGTTGCTGAATTCGTACGAGTTTTATGCCAAAACGTTTTAGATGATGAGTTAAAAGCAACCACAATGGTACTAGTGACATATGCTATTTGCTACCACAAACCACATTTTATAAAAAAACTATTTTGAATGGGTGGCAGGCAAGGACTACATAAAAAAACCTTTAGCCGTCTTTTATACTACTCGAATTTTTTTCGAGGTGAGTTGTATGACAGTCAATGTTATTAATGTTATTATATTGTGATTTAAATGAAGGCTTCGATCGCATCAAAAGAACTCTGTAAGCAATCCGGCGCTGCTTACTAGAACCACTCCAGTGTAGTCGATGGCCCATTGTGTTATAGTGTCGCGAATCACGTTCATGGAATATGCTTGCTCAATACCATCGGAACCTTGACTTGCCCTGTATAGGATTCCCTAACTCGTAAATAAGCAGCAAAACAGTTTTCTTTATCCCCTGCAGTAGGTCCCGAACATAAAAGGTAAAATGGTCATTGCATTTTATATTGAAATTTAAGCCCTTTTATTCAACGTTCTTATTTGTATTTTGGTCGGCATCTATACTTAATTGATTGATGATAATGAATGAATTCAGTTATCAGTGTCGAATATATGGTTACATTTTACATTATTTATGAATGAATAATTAATAGTGGTTTTAATACGAACAATATAATATCGAGTTCAGTGGCTCTACTTGCCTTGGATTTGGGTTGTACTTTACAGTGGTTTACTCCGTTATTCATGCCGTATAGTGTTATAATGATGGTAGTAGCATTTTAAAGTTATATTGTTGTATTTTATGACAGCAGTAATAAGGGGTCAGGTTAGTGGTCTACGAGAATATCAAAATAGATCGCTTTCAAAAGTCAATAAATAGTATCTATAAAATATTTCATAGTCACTTAATTCAAGCTACAATAATCGAGCAATATATTTGTTAAAGGTCATCTCGGCTTCCGAGAACGATTAAAATAATACAAGTATACGAAACATTCCTATTTGATAGGAATTTTGTGCAGAAATACTACAAAAACCAAACAATGTGAATGTGTTAAGAATAAAACTAAATTTCAGGACGCTATTTATAACTATCCATAAAACCATACTACACCGATTTGCTGTGTTCACGATTTCCAGGTGGTTTTTCGATTTCTCTTCGTGGCCAATATTTCTTTGCACACGTCGTGCACATAGCTCGTACCCTAGGAAAGATCTCGGTTTCCTAAATAAAGAAGTAGTTAAACTACAAGTCTTTATGGTGATTTTAAAGCAATTTAAACCGCCGCTGTGAAAACAAATCGCTTTATCCAAAGATCTTTGCCAGAGACTGCGACGTTGCATTATCCCAACAGATATAGACAGCTTTTATTTTTTGAAACTACATACTTTAGACTGAACAAATTGATATTTATTTTAAAACTTAATTTATGACATACGAGTAATCCGTGTTCATTTATTTATAATTCTAAGCCACGTTTTCGTGATTTCATTACATAACTAGTAGTGATCCCGGCTTTGTTTGTCTTTTGGATGTTATAGACAAAATATATTCTTAATTACATGATGATAGAGTAAGCTATGAAAATTTAAAAAACGAACGAACATGCCATTTCTTTGTCGATCATATAGACAACGTGAGCGAGCCATAAATCGACGATGTTATAAGTGCAGCCATTTACTTGCTAGCTTGGAAAATGAGAATAAATAATTTTTAAAAACGTTTTTGAATCAAAGAACTTAGTTAATATCGTATGTTTTTGTGGTAGCTAAGGTTCACTTTTGCTTGTAGGGAATTTTGTAACATAAACGAGGTGTTTGCTGCGAATTAGTTTATTGGCGACTGATTGATTATTTAACTAGACACTCACAGATGCTTACGTCGATCATCATGCAATACACACATTGAAAAATCACACTCAACATACCGCCCACCAAAGGGACCTATCAGCAGGGTAATTTGTTAAAGGGCCTATCAGCCCTTTAACAAATTACCCTTGCTGAATCAAAGAGCTAGTACAATGATAATAACAAATCTTATCTAAACAAGCAATATAAAATTACGTAGGTACATAAACATAAGATAGGCATTCATATGGCTGTATTAATTGGCAAATAACATAACTTATTAATTGGTCTTTGTACAATACTATCACCACTTTTTACACTATAAACACGCGTCACACCGTCAACACCGGGATGTTTGTCAACAATACGTCCCATCACCCATTTGCCAGGAGGCAAATTATCAGATTTTATTAGAACAATATCTCCCTTGTCTAACTCCTTAACCTTGTTGTGCCATTTTGGACGTTGTTGTAACCTCGATAGGTATTCTTGCTGCCATCTATTCCAGAAGTCAGACAATAATTTTTGCTGGTGCTGCCATCTTGATAAGTGACTCGTTGGTATATCTTGGTAACTTGGTATTGGAACTGTTATAGGTGTTTCACCAACTAAAAGTAGCGCTCATAGCGAGACTTGGCGTGCCGTTCGTAACAGATCGGCAAAGTTAAGCAACGCTTGCACAGGTTGCTACTTGGATGGGTGACCGTGTGTGGCATTTTCATCTGAGCGCTACCGTGCTTCGGAGGGCACGTAAAGCTGTCGGTCCCGGCTCTTGTCTAAGGATAAAGGTCGTTAGGCCATGTCGGAGGCCTTTGGGCGGTCTGAAAACTCCGACACCAGAGTTGGCCACACACTCACACGAAAAACAAACAAACAACCAACTAAAAAGTGGCGTGGAGTTAGTGGCTGTATGTTGTCCGTGTCCGTGTCATCTAATACGTTTAGAGGTCGGGAGTTGAGGCATGCTTCAACTTGGCATAACAAGGTGCTCATTTCCTCGTAGGTAAGATGTGAGGTCATTATCCGCTTTAAATGATTTTTCATCGATTTTATGCCTGCCTCCCATAATCCGCCCATGTGTGGGCTGTAGGCTGGGATAAAATGCCACTCGGTTCCATCCATTGCCAGTGTTTCAAGGATTGGACCTTTAAATTGTAACTTGGCCTCCGCCCAATCTGCCGCTAGGGCTCGGTTTGCACCTACAAAGTTACGTCCCTGGTCGCTCCATATATGTGCGCATCTTCCTCGTCTCGCGACAAATCTGCGGAAGGCCGCGATAAATGCCTCAGACGTTAGGTCTCCGACTAACTCCAAGTGGATTGCTTTTGTACTCATACAGACAAAAAGAGAGATGTATGCCTCTTTCGTCTTCGCTCCTCTGCCTCTAGACATCAAGATCTGATACGGGCCGGGAAAGTCTATACCCATGTTTAAGAATGGTTTAGCAGGCGTAACTCTGACTCGAGGTAAGTCTCCCATCAGTTGTGACTTTGGTGTAGCGTTAAGTCTTGCACAGATTAAACATTTTCTTATTCTTGACTTAATCAGCCGTTTTACCTTTAGGATCCAATACTTTGTTCTAATAAAGCTGAGCATCAACTGACTTCCCCCGTGCAGTGTCTTCAAATGTGCGTCGGCGACAATCAAAGAGGTAAGGTATAGAAGAGGTTATAACGCGTAACAAGGTACCGTCTAACGATGCGGATACACTTAGACAGGATGTTGCCGTTATTTTACGTAAGTCTAAGCCACCTAAACCCAATATTACCGGAGAAGAGCGTCAAGCACTAAAAACGCTGCGTGATAACACGAATATTTTAGTGCTACAGGCTGACAAAGGGAACGCCACTGTGGTAATGAATACTTGTGATTATGACAGTAAGATAAGGAATCTGTTGAGTGACACATTAGTATATAAGGCTGTGTCATATAACCCGACCGCCAGAGTGACAAAACGCATTCGAGCCTTAATTAGGGACCATAAAAGCTTATTTACGGAAGAGGAATTTGAACGGTTACATAAACCTCACATTGTGCAGCCGCCTAAGATGTACGGATTACCTAAAGTACATAAGACTAACGTACCTTTGCGACCGATTGTGAGTCAAATAAATTCACCCACATATGGTTTGGCGAAACACATAAGCAAGGTACTACAACCGTTAGTAGGCAAGACGCACTCTTTCGTAAAGGACTCTCGCCACTTTATTGAAATCATCAAGAGCATGAAAAGGGAACCAGACGAGGTGATGGTGAGTTTTGATGTTGAGTCACTATTTACAAATGTTCCTATTCAAGATTGCCTTGACGTCGTAGAGAGGAAATTAAGGGAAAACGGTCTGTCAAACGAATACATCGTTCTACTCAGGAATTGCTTGGATGGAAACTACTTCCTATATCGTGGACAAAATTACCTCCAGATCGATGGAGTGGCTATGGGTAGCCCTATAGCACCGGTAATGGCCAACATCTGGATGGAGCACTTTGAGGAATCCATAGACATGCAGGCGTCAAATGTGAAACTATGGAAAAGGTATGTCGACGATATCTTCTGCATCATGAAGGGCAACAAGCAGGACGTAGAACAATTCGCACACAAATTGAACTCCATACATCCGAACATCCGATTCACATTTGAAATGGAGGTAGACGGATCGTTACCCTTTCTCGACGTTAAAGTGACAGTGAGAGATAATGGTACCCTTGGACACACTGTGTATAGGAAACCGACACACACCGACAGGTATCTCAACGCGAACTCACACCACCATCCGCGGCACTTGGATTCCGTTGTGTCCTCGTTAGTGAGCAGAGCGTATGACTTATGTGACCCCGAACAATTAAATAGTGAGCTGTCACATGTTCGGGAGGTACTTAGGTGCAACGGATACAAAAAAAACTTACTCTGTCGGAAGAGGAACGAGCGTAAACCTGAAGTAAGCAGAGTGCCCGCTTACATGCCGTATCTAAAGGGAGTGACAGACAAAGTTGGAACAGTACTCAAGAAATACTCCATCAAGACTGTATACAGTTCGCTCTCTAAGATAGCACACAATCTGCGTACACCAAAGGATGTCATTCCTCTCCAAACACCTGGCGTCTACAAAGTCGATTGCAGCTGTGGTAGTTCATATATCGGGCAGACTAAGCGTACAATCGCTGAAAGAGTAAAGGAACATATCGCAGCTGTAAAAAACCGACATATTAACAAGTCGGCGATAGCTGAGCATTTGTTGGAGTCTGGACCAAACCACTGGATAGAACTGCATCAACCACAAGTCTTATCCACCGATCGTCACTATTACTCCAGGATAGTACGTGAAGCGGTAGAAATCAAGAAATATAACAATTTCAACCGGGAGGATGGATATAGATTATCGGCCACTTGGAATCCAGTCATCAGCAAGTGTAAACACCGCCGCAGTGATAAATCTCAACAGTGTGTAGACGTCATTAGTGTAGTGTGTCGGAGTACTGACATTGCGAACTTAAATAAAGACCAAGTGAGGGTAGGTGCTGAATCCCGCACTTCCACAAGACGTCGCTGAGCTCTCATCAGTCTCGCCGCGACCACGCTCGGTGCAAGACGAGCGAAACGTCGGTAACAAATAGGTATTTATACCTTAAATCAGTTAACGCGATTAAGACCCGCTATATTAATTTCTACAAAGAGGTAAGGTTGCTATTAGAATGCAGTATGATCGGATGTTTGCTGTCCTCATTCAAATCGGAGTGGCGCAGTCTGCTACCCACCCTGAGGATACCATCATTGTCCAGGTATGGTTTTAGATTTATAAGTTTACTGTTTCTTTTCACGTGTTTCTTTGTTTTCAGATACTCCAGTTCTTCTTTGAAGCTATCCCTCTGTACTAATTTTATGCAGGTTTTCAGCGCACCATCAATTTCACTCGTCGTCATCGGTAAGTCTTTGTTAATAAGTTTTCTCCCCTTCAAAAATCTTTTGCAGTACACGATTACTTTAAGTAGTTCTTGTAATGTGGAATAATTCTGAAAACTAGAATCAATGCTCTCTTCCTTTTCTATGACTAGATTAACTTGTTATTTTTCATTCCTTTCCAGATCAGACATCATCGCCTTTGGTCGGTTATATAGAATTTCTCCTTCTGTGAGCCATACTGGTCCCTTCCACGATAGCATGTCGTCGTTTAGGTCTAGCAGTGACTGTCCTCGGGAAGCAATATCTGCTGGATTGTCTGACGACTTCACGTGATACCAATTGTGATTGCCAATGGTGTCAAGAATTTCAACCACTCTGTTTCTAACGTAAGTGTCCCATCTTGCAGGGTCACCGAACAACCAAGAGAGTACGATGGTAGAATCAGTCCAGGCGAATATCTGACAGGTAGATATGTTCATCGCTTCTTTGATCTATTTCAGAAGTCCGGCCAGTAATACTGCTCCGCTGAGCTCAAGACGTGGTAACGATTGCGGTTTAGTCGGGGCAACTCTAGTTTTAGCTGCGACGATAGAGGTCTTAACATCTCCTTGCGATGTTCTCACTCTTATATAGGCTACCGCAGCATAGGCTCGGATTGACGCGTCGCAGAAGCCATGGACAGTTACGTTATTCATTAGAGTTTCATTAGTAAGCACCCATCTATTAATTTCTATATCAGGTTCATGAAAGCATTGTCTCAGATTCTTCCACTCCGTAGCATTTGATTCGTGTACTTCTTCATTCCACGTTATTCCTTGGAGCCATAACCTTTGGATAAGAACTTTAGCTGGTAATACAGCAGGTGCCAGCCAACCGAGCGGGTCAAATAATCATTGTAGGTCAGCTAGGATTGTTCTCTTTGTGATCGTGTTTGACATGGCAGGTAAGTTTAGGCTGTATTGAAACGTATCTTTGGCCATATTCTAGTGTAATCCTAATGCCCGTGTAGTTCCGTCTAAGGTTATGTTGAGTTTCACATGAGTACTTCTTTCAGCCTCCTCAAATTCTTTAAGGAAGTCTATTCGTTCGAACACCATTTTCTCAATATAAAGCCTCCCTTCTTGAGTATGGCATCTATTTGTTTGGCTACTCTAACTGCATTTGACACGTTAACTTGGCCCGACATAATGTCATCTATGAAAAAATCTCTCCTGATTATGTCTGCAGCTTCCAAATCATTTTGCCCTTCATCATTGGCTACTTGATGCAATGTCCTTACTGCTAAGTACGGAGCAGAAGCAGTCCCGAACGTGACTCTCGTAAGTCGATAGTCCTTTACCGTTTCTTTTTCATCCTTTCTCCATAGTATTCGTTGCAGATCTCTGTCTTCCTTGGTTACCATTATTTGAAGGTACATCTTTTGGATATCAGCCACGAAACAAACTTTCTTCATACGCCATCTCAATATTAAATTTATCATATCTCCTTGTATTTGAGGCACAACTAAAAGTTCGTCATTGAGTGATATATTATTGTTTCCCTTTTGTGAGGCATTGAAAACTATACGGAGTTTAGTTGTTTCCTTCTCTTCCTTGTCAACGGCGTTATGTGGTAGGTAAAAGGAAGGTTTTGCTAATTCTTGTGTTGGTACTTCTTCCATATAGTGTTGTACGTACTCCTCCATTACTGTAGTGTAATCGCTCTTGAGTTGTGGGTTCTTTCTAAATCTTTGTTCTTATTGATGCAGTCTCTTCAAAGCTATTGATCTCGTATCACTTTGGGTAGATAATAGCACGTCGGTTTTCTTTGGTAGCGTGACAATATACCGTCCGTCAGTATCTTTGGTGGTAGTCGTGTCGTATATGAGTTCGCATTTGCGTTCTTCAGCTGTAGGAGCTCGTTTATCAGATGAATCTTGTTCCCACATTCGTTTAAGCATATCATTGAGGTCAAGATGGAGGTGCATGACAATCAATTCATTCGTAGCTGGATGGTTTTCTATAGCGCCAAAGAGAATCCACCCCAGATAAGTATTCTGAGCACATGGTGATCCTGGGGCACCTCTGATGACTTCACCCTTTATGATCTGAGCGCATACATCCACACCCTGCAACAGGTCCACTCGTCTTGGCTGGTGGAATTTTTGGTCGGCCAAAACAAGCCCTTGCAGATGAGGTCAGGTAGAAATTGTTTGTGACGGTAATTGACTAGTGAGTCACCTTGATATAATATACGTTTTGTTTTTCAGGTTGAAGTTTGCGTCGTGTCTTGACAGAAGTTCGATTTCTGCAGCATGTTTGATATTCGTTTTAGTGGAGCCGACTCCAGTGATGGTGCCACTGACAGGCGTTCTCTTCACTCGTAACAGCTGGGCCGCTCTTTCATTTATAAATGTGGCTTGGGAGCCGTGGTCGATCAAAGCACGGAGCACTGTAACTTGTCCCGATTCATGATGTCTCACTGGTACGAGGGCTGAAGCCAGCAATGCGGTGGACACATTTGCAGCGACGTGCGATGAAAGTGTAACGTTGGTTTCATTTGGTTGTGCAGAATCTGGTTGATGATCTTGACTTGGTTTGTCTGGCTGATTTAGTGACGTCATCGGCATAAAAGATTGGTGCGTAAGCGTGTGGTGACGTTTATAACATAATCTGCAGGACATCTTCAGGCGACAGTTCCTCGCTGCATGCCCTGGGGCCAGGCAATTGTAGCATAACTTCTGTTGTTTGATATAATCACACCTCTCTGTTGGACTTAGCTTAATAAATTCCTCACAATGGCACAGCGTATGGTTCATTGTACACATTGTGCAGCTTTGTGGTTTTGCAGTGGTCGTCGTATTAGCAGTAGATAAGTGAATAGCGTAATCTCTTGGTTTTGGTCTTGTTATTTCCTTTGTAGGGAGTCGTAGTAACCAGCTCGAGCGACCGGAACGTTGATTGGAAATATTTGTTAAGAGCATCCCATGTAGGCAATTCTTCGTTATTTTCATTATACGCTAACAGTTCCCAATCACGATGTGTCTCTGGATCTAATTTCTGGACCACTAGAAATATTATAAGCGGATCCCATAAACTCGTGGATACTTCTAAGCTCTTAAATGCGTTGAGACACTCTGTTGTCGTATCTAATAGTGATTTGATGTTAGATGCTGATTGCACAGTTATTTTCCTTTGTCCAAAGAATCTTTTTAATATAGAATTGACTATTATGCGCTTGTTACCGAAACGCGACTTAAGTATGCGCCACGCTTCGTCATAGTTAACCTCGGTAACTTTCACGTGCTTCAGTAGTGACAGTGCTTCTCCCGTGAGGCTAGTTTTCAAGTAATGAAGTTTTTAGACTTTACTTAACATTGCATTCTCGTGCACTAACGATATAAACAGATCTTAATAGGTGGGCCACTCATCGTACGCACCGGAGAAATTTGGTAGTTGAATTCTTGGCAACTTGACTGCCGCTTCTTTATGAAAGCTATGTTCACTACTGCCCGTAAGTTCCGACTGCGAAGGCGTCTTCTTTAAAGACGATAATAAATCATTAAGGTCGGCGAGTAAATAAGTGTACAATTCTTCGTGAACAAAATAATCTTCATTAATAAAATATGGGATGTCTTGTCTATTCGCTTTCGGTACAGATTTCACTAAGTCTCGATGTGCACTTTGAAATGTTGACCAATATTGTTCAATACTTTTTATTCTTGTTTCGATGTAACCTCTCGTTAAACGGTTTTTGGACATTTCTTTAGGTTACTTTGAGTTTTATGTAGCAAATTAGCCGTATCTTCCAACAAACTAAGTATCTGGTCCGGTGTATTAGCCATCTTCTATGATATTAAGCAAAAATGCAATGTTCTAAATCTGTATAATTTTCGTATTGAATCACTAATCACTTTGTTTACTTCGTAAAAAGGTCCATTTATCGCACATAGGTATAGGCATAAATTCCTTCTTTTGTTCCTCGCTCGGCGCTCGACCCGTTCTATTGTATAGCACTCGATGCGTAAACGTCGTAAGTAGCGTAGTGTATCCGGCTCGATGTCGACCAAATTATGTGGTAGCTAAGGTTCACTTTTGCTTGTAGGGAATTTTGTAACAGAAACGAGGTGTTTGCTGCGAATTAGTTTATTGGCGACTGGCGTTGAAGACAATATTATGATTATTTAACTAGACACTCACACATGCTTACGTCGATCATCATGCAATACACACATTGATAAATCACACTCAACAGTTTTAATTAACATTATGTTAGTCAAAGTAAATTTGAGGTTGAAAGAGCGGTTCACATTACAATACGTCTGCAGCTTTCATACGTATTGTAAGGTGAACCCCTCTTTCGGCCATATTAACCATGAGAAAACACGGCTTAACGCAGTAACATTTTTTATTCCCACTCTCCACCTACGAAAATGAAAGAATAATACACTTGCTTATTTTCGCTTCATTAATATAATGTTGGTTCTGTAAAAGCTCTTTGGCTAAAGTTTAGGACACTTCCGATTTGTAGAGCTGGCGCTATGTAAGTATGCCGAATAACTAAATAAAATGTTCTGTTACTTAAATAAGGAATTTTGATTCTAAAAGTTAATCGAATATAATCCTTTTGTTTTTACCTTTTTAATTCATTAATTCTTTTACTCTTATTCCTACGAATCGTACTATAGCTATTTACTAGTTAATACTAGAAAATAAACATGAAAGTTTATGAGGCCGGGTGGTTTTATGTCTGTTTGTTATACTTCCACCAAAAAACTTCAGAACGGATTTTTATAAAACTTTGCAGTTACCATCAAAACAACACATGGGCTACTGTGGTCTCGAAAAACGGTCCCACGAGAACGTGGACTTGTTTGAGATCATGACGCTTTTCATTTCAATATTCTGCAGGTTTTATAAAATATACTTTGTCCAAGTCCCACACAGACAATGCCATGAACTGGCACACGTATTTTTCTATAAACTCCCCTACAGACAAAGTCACGTTATTTTTTATAAAAAAAGATATTATATTCATACAACATATTGACTGCCTCGTTGGTCTCGCGGCATAAATGTGCGCGTGGGATTGGGAGGTTTCGGGTTCGATTCCCGGGTCGGACAAAGTGTTATTGGGTTTTCTGAATTCTCATGTATGGCAATAGGCCCGCCCCCTATTACGTGGGACCTAAGAATTCATTGCGAAATGTGGGTGTAATATTACACCTGTGCCTACCCCTTCGGGGATACAGGCGTGAGTCTATAAATAAATAAATAAATATTGACTGCATGTATGACATAGTTGGTTAAGTGGCCGCCTAGCCGCCTAACACTTCGCCAAGTATTGTGAGTTCGATCTCTTTACGTAACAACACTTTGTACAATACATCAATTATTATTATTCTGGATTTGGTTGTAATTTGCGTCCTTTGGATGAATTTTTATAAAGTCCCCCGCGACATAGGACTTATTAATAGTGCGGGAGTGGTATTAAAAAAATTAAACGACAATAAAAAAATATCGACAACAAATTTAAAAAATGTAGGAAAATGCTAAAAAGCAATACTTGATAATTTTTAGAATTTATGTCTGTCTGTCTGTCCGACGTCTTTCCCTATGTTGCTAAAGATCTCTAAAATTGCGAAATTGATTTCAATTAAACTTACACTCATAATTAGGTTAAGTTACAGTTATTTCACTTTACCTGAAATTTGTAACTTAAAATTAATAATTCAACATACGATAGACAAAGCTAAGTCTATGAGTAATTTAGCTACTAACTAGTTAATTTAGCTACCTAATAAGCAATATATGGCTTATTAGGTATCATATATTGCTTTTTAGGGAAAATTAATATTATATTGCTACTAGCAGTAAGTAGTAAATAGTTCTTGTTAATGAAGTCATCATATATTTGAAGACAATAATACCTACGTTTTTCGAAAATATGTAATTTTATGAAATATTTCAAGGAATTGTTAGAATGTGCTATTATAATCCTTGATAACCCATATAAACGCACCAAAGCATTTAAATAAATCTTTAAGTAATCAGTAACTTAATTTGACGAATAGAACGAACAGATAGAATTGTCTGCATGAATGGTGTAGCGGAGTAACAGACCGCCATGTATCAAATCATGTCATGCATCACGCCACATATAAATGCATCAAATCATGGACTAATTTCTGACAAGAGACATACCAAAAAATTAAGTCATAATACCAACATTTTCTCGAGCTTGGGTGTTCTAAATATGCGTTTAGTGTAGAATACCCAGCAGTAAAACGTCTGTCCCAAGTAAGGGTGTAGTCACTCTAGACAGAGATAAAGAGAGAGGTGAGCTTTCTTATACGAAAGCAAAATATAACGCACCATAGATCTACTACTACAGTTAGTATTATTAACAAAGACTAACAAACCGGTTTGATTTATATTTCTTTGGAAACAGCGCATATCGCGGGCCCCCTCGTACCTCAATGCTGTGTGCCATAAAGATTAATTTCGGGTAATGTAACGTGGTATAATATATTTGTCAAATAATATAATATGTTAAGGGGATTAGTTGCGTGCGCTGCTTTCGATTAAGCATGGCTAAGCTAGTGTTGCGCGGTACCGATTTATGACATTCGGGGAACTACGTGCCGCGGCATGCAGTAGTCAATAGAGTTTGCATTAGGCTGTCAGCTGTCAGCTGGGGTCATAAGTAGTGTTGATCATCTAGTGAAATTCACGAGATGCTACATTAATTAATTTACACTGTGTGGCTTTCTTTAATTTCTTAAAAACTCTTAACAAATGTTAAAGGAGAAGAATATATATTTTTTTCCAACACGTAATTGCGGTATATATGTGTTTCACTTTTTAGACATTTTTTTCAGTGAATCTATTGTTTTAATCAACGTAACGAATCAAATGCATCGTTTTCATTTGAGCAAATTTTTGTTTATTTTCTCTTGAGCAAAACTCGAGTGTGTATGCTTTGGGACTAAGGTACTTATGATTGCTCGGATAATGCTGGTTACTATCAATTATTAGAATGTAATAAATCGTATACAAAAGAAATATACCTACATAAAAATGTATTAAAAATTATGTTTTTTTCAAATTTGCCAACGTTGTTGCTGACTGAATAAAGTGTTACATTTTACAATGAAAAACATATTTAAAATTGCTGTCTAATTGCGCAACGCAGGTTTTTCTGTGGCCTTCTTTGACATTGTTTACATTTCTTTTTATAAAAGAAGATGTAGTCGAAAGAAAAACCTGCGTTGAGCAATTTCGATTTATGTTTTATCTAGAAGCCTTTCTAACGACGCCGCTCTGACGTCTAGTCTGCTAAAGAACAATGGCAGAATTCGGTCTGGGTTTGTTGTGGCGACCTTAAACTTCATATGAACAAAACAAATTGTTTATTTTTTCTGCGATTTTTAATATTTTCACTTTGTCTCGTTAAAGCTGGAGTATTTTATGATGATAAAAAGCATTCCAATTGATTACGAACTAGGTAACTACTATAGTATTTGATTGTTGCCATAGACAATGTTGTGACAGGAATAGACGAGAGTGTTATTTATCCGTATCGATTATTAAAATATAATTATTAAAATGCAGTTATTTAATCTTTAATTAACATTATATCAATAAGCTAATAATTTCTAAAGCAAAACAACTTTTAAATCAAATAAAAACGTCACAGCATCGTTTTAATGTTGTATCGATTTCACATAAAATCGATTTAAAATGTGCAGCTCTGCTTTTGTCTTTGGCTGTAACAGTTAGATGCTACAAATACTTCAGCGTTTTGATGTCAATCTGACATAATTTCATTTGATAATTCAAACGTACCTACATTGTTCATTCTTAACTAAAAACTAAAACACCGATATCTTATTTTTGCGGGTTTCCCGAGTGAAAATAGAATCATTTATAGACTCTGTTACTTACGCCGAATTTTTTAATATATTTTTTATTACGGTGCGGTTCAATTTAATGTCAGACATTTCGATGTATGGAGATCTGCCATTGTCCTTTAGCTTTTCAATTACGTTATTTAAGTTATATTGTAGGGTCTAGGTCTTTTTCTATCTCTATATTCGTACTCCCTAAACGGACAGCTAAACCAGTGCAATATTGTCGTAAGAATCTATACTTTAGGAGATTATATTTTAGATTTATGTCTAAATTGAGCAATGTTAGCTGTTCCAACGGAAACGTTTTTAGTAAGAACATTTGGATTTGTATGAGAGAAACTGCACAGAACGCTCGGACTGGAAGTAAAGTCTCCCTGTGTAGCAACATCTTGGTAATCTTAGTAAACTCCTTGTACTTTTTGTTACTATTTTAAAATCAGTCGAAAACTGGAATATTAAACAGGTTACGAAATACACGAGCAAAATAGTAGAAACAGGTTCAAAAACTATTTGAAAACTTGGCTCTAGAAACACTTTTAAATATAGCTGTAAGAGTAGGTACTGTTTAACATTTTTATTTTACGAACACCTGTTCGTTGCACAACATATTCCTTTCTAACCCATGGCCCTAGTAACTATCTAATAAACTGTAAAGTTGCTGCGTTTCAATACTAGGAATAACAGGAACATAATTCGCTCATAGCTGAGTTGATCGAATAATAAGAAAGGAAAATAAAAAGATGGATCCTGCTCTACTTACTTAAAATGAGTGCCAATAAAATGCTTACTCGTGGAATACCATTAATAGATATTCTGTATAAAGGTACTAAGTAGGTACTTTGGACAAGCACAATTTAACACAATACTACTCATATCTATAAGTTTTGGGCCAACGTGATATAAAATCATCTAGTATCTTATTAAGTGTGTAGGCATTGGCACAGAAATATTAGCAGATCGAGGAATCTGTTGATATTATTGTATTTCTGTCCGACAGACAAGACGTGACTACGATATTTATTGACATTATTATATAGATACATATTTTGCCAAAACAAGCGACGAAAATAAGAGAACTTGTATTATTCCAGTTTCATGATTTAGTCCCTGTGAACCAATAAGATAATATTTTTGATGTAATTTCTCCAGAAATTACACTTAATTTTTCATCGGAAAACAGTGTCTAACTGTTTACCGATGAAAAATTAACCGTTAGTTAACCATTTCTTTTAAAAGTAAGTCCACTAAATGAATATTAATTATCAATAATTTTATTCATCCTTATACTATTGAGTCTAATTCGAAAATGTGGGAGAATGGATGGATTACGGCACTAGTTAAAAAAGTATTCTTTCAAAAACTGAAACGGAATTGGTTGAAAGTTTACAGTAATATAGTTTATAGATCAGAATAGCACATAGTCTTACTTTTGCCACGATAATCGACAAGGCGAAGCCGCGGGCAAAAGTTAGTATTATATAATTATGCGAAAGTCACGATTGCTTCAACAGGTACGTGTGGTTATAGTTTCATAAAAGGTTAATTTGGTAGACGATTTCAAAGAGATCGTGTCTAGAAATTTTCTTCCAAGCAACCGTGAGGTAATATTTGTCGCGTGTTATTTGCTTAGGACGAGCAGTCACGTATGTCTCAGGTACTAAATGGTAGGTCAATAAAACTCAGTTACGTTATTCTATTATCTGCGAATGTATCTCTGCCTAGTGAAAACTTAAGCGTTAACATACTCACTGACTTAATCGCTTTACTCTGTGCGATTAAGTTGTACCCTAATGTTGTGTAAGTACAATTTTGTTGGTGTAAAACGTCTTAATTGCGTTATACATGAGCAGTACTCTATTTGTTAGTGGGCTACAACTCGCCACGAATATGTTGTACTCTGTATTATATCTGTAATTGTATGCGATAAGTATTTCGTGAACCGAGCATTGCAGACCAGCATTGTTCACAATGATTAAATGTAAGAGGGAATTCATATGTTGCTTTCGATTTGAAGTGACGGTTATAAGATTTCTCTTACAACTTAAGTGAATGAAGTAAAACAATAGCGGACTCTTGGCATGAGAAGCTATACTAATACAAAGATTAAAGAAATGTCACAGGAGTTTGACTCCTCAAACCGCGTAGTGATTTTATCGTTCGCCGTTTAACGTTGACAAAGAGAATAAGTTATCTGTTTATGGACATCATTTTGTCACGATACGTTTGAGATGTGGCTAGTACATGAGACCCCTAATTGATAGTAAAAATATCAATAACCTATGCGAATAGTTGGCCATGGTACTATTTGACCACGGATAAAATATTATTAATGGATTTTAAACTTTCGCGATTTGTATACAACATACAAAATAATTTAGCGCGGAGGGACTGATCACTGATCTGTTCTGATCAGTCTCTCCGCGACCAAGCTCGGTGCAAGACGAGCGAAACGTCGGTTTTATACCTTAAATAAGTTAAGTTAACGCGATTAAGACCCGCTAAATTATTTTGTTTAAAATATGATTACTTCCGTCATTCCGACAACACAACACGCATACAGTTTTCTCATTTGCAAAAAACCAATCTGCCTATATGGGTAATTCATTTTTTGAAAAAAATTCTTCATAACCATAGGGATATTCTATAGAAAAATGAAAGCACCCTAACCAGTTCTGCCACAGGATCATGTATGTTCATAATTCACATACGATTACATATTGTATGTCTATTTATTAGGTACACTACAGCTAAGAAAATTGTAAATGTTAATTAAGTATATCAGATGAGATACTGAAGGATTCATAGATTTATAGTCAAATTACGGTTGAGCACAATATTTCAACATTAATTTAGCTGTAGTAAAAAAAAAACATTTTAAGGAAGTAAACGATCAAGGGTTAGCTATGGTAAATAATATAAGTACTGATATCAATGCAAGCATTTACATGGCTTCCAACCAAAAACAGATACATTTTTCAAGCGCTTTTAAACCGTGCGTGTAAAGCAGGCGATGTCGTCTCGCTATATATGCACTCTGTAGGTGAAGTGTTGCCTAAAATTTACTGCGGGCGCATTGTGACGTTGCGTCGTCGCGTTATGCGTGCTTCCGACGACTGAATAACGGATACGATAAGAATTGATATGTGTTTTATGTATGTGTGACAGCAATATGCACTATTTTATTTCCGTGCATGAATGAATCATGCTGGCGTGCAAAGCTTTGATTCTATAGATTCCTATCGCGTTAATCTATGTAAAAACAACGAGTGTCGGCTTTGACAAACAAGCGAAAATTTCTCATATACCTAAATTATTAGAATGTATTATACTATCTATCTAGGTACTAGTTATCATGAGCATTTGCACGTGGGTGAAACTTAAGAATATTTCAGATAACCGACTAAAAAGCACGTTTGTATGCTTTCAGTTCTACTTTCAATCCGTTCAAAATTTATTTTCACAACTCAAGCTAACTTATATCCATGTCGGTCTAAAGCCTACTTCCACTCCCTGCTGAATGACATCAAATTCAGTATAACAGTTTTGGTATGAAACAGAACATACATACAGACTCTGGCATTTATAATATTTAGCAGGAATATTACAACGTCCAGTCATGTTGGTGTAGCTCCCAATTCAAAAGGGATGCTAGTGCAGCCGACGGAAACACAAAGATACATTCACATGATAATCGGTATCGACATTTAACGTCTTCCACTTTAGCCATCGGATTCGATTATACTCCGAAGCTGGCGGTATGAGGCTTTGATATGTAAAGTGACGCAAGCAGGCAGCCTAACCGCGGCGAAGATACTTCACTGTACTCTCACATTAATAGACTCCTTGAATTATTTGGTACAATCAGGTAATAAAAAATGCAATCAGCTCTTTCAGCCAGTAACAAAACAGATTCAGTCTTTGAAATCGTTACCACCAGATGCAGAAACTGAATTTTATTTCAGGACGTCATTACCAGCCTTTTTTTATATTATCTAACCCATTTCTGTGCTGAGGCCTTCTTCTCCTTGTGAGAGTTGAACAAGTTGGCTTGATTTGGATTGGCAGACTTCAAACGTCTTTCGAGAAGACGTTCAGATTTCTTCACGATCCTTCTTTCACTTTTTCATCATCTCATGATCAACTCAGCCGCAAGATGCCTTTACCGTTTCATCATCAGCCTTTAACACTCCACTGTTGGACTAGGCCTCTCCTTTAAAAGGAGGAATTAGCCTACTATAGCACGCTGGCCAAACTCGTTGGTATAGGGTTTGTATCAAGTTTTCCTTCTCTTGCAGTGTTGTTCTCTGCATAATATGCTCCCTCTGTCGGCTCTTACGATACCCATGGGATGATATAGGGTGGTGACATTTCGTATTTTTAATCCGTCACCACACGGATTACCGTTTAGGAAGCGGAAATTAAAAATGTAATACATTTTAAATAAATAACTTATCATAGGTAGGCATGTTAGGGGTGCTCGCCGTGAGTTTGAGCTCGAGACCCCATAGGAAGCAGTCCGTAAGTCTCTCCACTAGGCTATTGCTGCCTTTTTTCAGGTTAAAATTCAAGTATTACGATAAAACAAAACTTTCTGTGAATATTGCAAATCTTTTTATATTAAAAATTTTCAAGAACGGTTGAAATTTGAAACGATTTGTGTTAAGTATTTCGATTATTTTAAGTGATATGTTGTGTCTTTCGCCTTTTGTTTAGAGAGTACTTGTCCTAGTTTCTCACATTGCTTTTTACTGTTATCCGTATTATGAGGTAGTACCTTCCAAATAACATACAGCTCGAAGATATGTTGACATAATAATGCGTCCATTTTATTGAAAAAGTCGCTTGCAAAGGAAAATATGTATTTGCTTTTGTATAAAATAAAGCTTGTCTCCCAGTACCTTGTCGCATCTTCAATTTGTTTCAATAGCGTTTAAATACACGCGGCATAGGTACATTTACTTATTTTTTATGATATGAATATGTGCTCGAGCGCGAAGCTTCTAAAACTTGATATTTCATAAACATAGTTCGTGTAAACTGAAAAGCGTAAGTATCATATTATTATGCCTTGCTCAGCTTATGTCGGAATCGTTCCCGTATCCTATCGAAGTTTCTTGCTTATAACTCAATTTTCTTTGCCAAATCCTGGATCAAGAAAGGTATACGCTCTTCAGCTATTTTATGAATACATCACAACGGGGCGACAAAATACGCATAATGCTCAGTCACTCACAAATGCTATAAATTAACTCTAACTGCAAATGAATTTGTTTTTCTACTTCAATTGAAATACCTAAATTCCGGCTTTAAATAGTTTTAAAAATAAATTCCATTTAAGAAATTCATGAGATTCTATTGTAGAGATTTTGTAAGTAACTTTGTGTAACTTTATGATTATAATCAAATGCACATCGTTTTGTGCGTTTCATGAACGCTACGATACGTAATGTTTTTTGGTTATCATTTCTCTCGTATATTGTTGAAGACTCCATAAAAAACAATTCATGTATCTAAGGGACTTACATAAAGCCGAGTGTTTTTTGTATTCTCTCAGATTTAGAAAACTAATTATGGATTACACTTTTTGCGATATATCACGATAATAAAAGGTGTCCTCATAAATATGATTTTACCTATTTAAGTTCGTATAAATACAAAGAATAATCATTGTTGCGTTGTTCTCAAAGTCTACAGTTTCAATCGTTGCTCCGTCGCTGCTTACTGAGACAACCATCACGGACTCTACTGCCGGTTCGACATCCGTCGCCTTTTCTTTTGTGTCTTGTTGCGACATCTCTTTGTGGAACAGCGCGTGATGCGGGCGGGTGCAATTTTCTTTGCCACATCGCTTGGCTCGGCAGTGCTCTCGTCGGTGGCGATTATTTACACATTTAAAGCACACTTTCTCCGTTCGTGCCCATTCCCACCCGTCGTCGACACTCATCTTTAAAAACTTGGCGCACTTAGGCACTTCATGGTCCCCAGTACAACAAAGACATACGTGTTTCTTTTCCTCTTCTTTTTCTGTCGTGGTGTAAATAACTTCTCTGCCCGCTTTCCTTTTTGCGCTTGCTTGCACCACATTTTTTTGTTCTCTCTTTTGTGCGGGCGTGGGCGTCGGGTTTGTGAAGGCGTACCTCATTGCACGGTCAGCCTCCCGCATCAGGAACCGCGATAATATCATAATTTCAGGCTCACGTGACGTTTCCACTGCCTCAGAAGCGTAGTCGCACCACCTTAATTTCACGTGCGGACTTAATTTGTTTACGACTTCACGCACTAGCATCGGGTTCAACAAGTATCCGCGATTATCCATATTGGATAGCACACACACTATGTTCTGTAGCTTCACTGCGAACGAGTTTAATTCACTTGCCTCATTAGTGAGCCGAGGCAACTTCTTTATGTCCTCTATTACGCGGTCCATTAATATCTCCGGCCTTCCATAGTATTGTTCTAGCGTCTGCATAATTGTTCGTGGGTCAGACGCAGAGTACAGGAGCGCGGAGACTGCTTCCCTTGCTGGACCTCTGATGCAGTTCCTTAATCTTTCCATCGCGGTGAATTTGTAGACACTCGATGAATCTTCATAAGCTGCCTTGAATGGCAACCATTCCGTAGCCGCTCCGGTGAACACGGGTAGTTGTCTCCTGCGTGGCATGGCAGGCGTTATAGCGTAGATACATGTGTTCGGCTCTGCGGCGGTTCGTTGGGCGGCGGGGTGCGGCGGCTGAGTTTTCTCTTCGGTGACTGGTGGGTGGCCTTGGTCAATACTTTGCAGCCACTGTCGACCTGTCTTCACTCCTATGTCTGGAGCCCTCTTCACGAGCCTCTGCCTCTGCTTCAATTGCCGACACTTCATACTCAAACCGTTTGTTTACTAGGGCCTTTTCAATTTCCAATTGCTCGTTACTAATTGCAGCAATTCTTCTCTGTGCCTCATATTTTGCTAGTTTTACACTTATAAGATCACTGCTATAAAATTTCCTTGATCATATCGTACTTGCGGTGTCTCTTACTGACATATTTGCCGTCATTGTCCTGAATTCTCGGCTGGAACGACGTGCTTGGCGTGTGTGACGAGTTGTTCTTCACGCACTGTTAGACTCGCCATCGCGGTTGCTCGCCAGTACGCGGCGTGGAGCGGGTGCGGTAAGCACGGCGGACGCACCATCCGACGGCTCCCGTCACGGCGGTGGCGAGGGGTGCGGTCACTGACATAGCGGCGATGGGCGTGGCACTGTCGATTCCACTTGCGGGCACTTCATATTGGGCGCGCGGCAATGCGGATGCAATGGTTGAAGGTGATCTCGGTGGCTCTTCAAATACTCGGGGACGTCGGCTGTCGTATCCCGATTCCGCCTCACTCTCTTTGGCCGCAACACTTCTAGTCTTCATTTTAAGGAACACTGCACTATCTTTATTTTCTTTGTCTTCAACTCGTCAGGCGAACGATGATCCGACTGTATTCGGCGAGCGTAGGACCAAACTGTCGAGGTGGACTGTAATTTTTCTTTCTTCCAAAGGAATGAAACGCTTGACTTGATGGTGAGTTGATATATTTCAGAATCTTGATTTACAATTCAATGCAGGATCGGCTTGTTGCTTCGGATTTCTTGAGAGAACACTACTGCTGAACTGAACTGACTGTGCAAGAAACCGTCCTGTTTATATCTTACTTTTGCAGGGTGCAAAGTGTCAGAAATCAGGAAAAGCTCCTTATAGTGTAGAGACAGTTTTGATAAATAAAAGAGACAACTATCAAATCATACTTCCATTTATTCAGTTTGGCACAAGGATATATCTTTAGATTATATTACATATCTCTCAAGTGCAACACATTCGTTTCGACCAATCACAACGCTTCGTCTGAGTTTTACTTGTGGTGGCATTCGGACAGGTTTCAACATGTTCAAACCTGTTCGAACGTGCTCGCGTCCACTTTACATCGTCATGTTTTGGTTGCTTAGTTGATAGTGGATAATAGAACAGCCTTAATCGAACAAGAATAAACATTTCCTTACTTTCAAATCGTTTTTACTGAATCATCCTTATATCTTATTGCAAATATAGATGGAATGGAGAGTTGCAGAAAACATTTTACGGAGCAAGGCATTCTAACACTTATATCAATATATATATTAGAAATATGCATATTTGTTAGGAAGCATATGTCCCTGTTTACTTTAAATAAAGACCATTTCACCCAATCCCGTAACCTTAGACACCAAAATAGACTAGCATTACCAACATCTAGCCTGTCAATATTTCACTCAGGACCGTATGTTATGTCGATCAAAATATACAATAAAATACCGCAAGAAATAAAAGACTCCAAAGATAACAACATATTCAAAAATAAACTTCAAAAATATCTATTAAAAAAATGCTTCTACACACTGCAAGAGTTTTTTGACGAAAATACTTACAGGAAGCAATACCTCTTAGCATAAGACAATAGGTACAATGTACTGAATAATTAGGTATATTAGCTAACTTCAACAACATTATGAAATAAAGTTGTCAAGATATATTACTTATATATATATATATATATAACTAGTTATAGATACCTACGTATACCAACGTAAATTTGCTGTGCCCTAACAGGGTTGCATGTTGATTCTAAATTTATTATTAATTTAAGATCTTTGTACTTACACATGAAAGCAATAAACATTTTGAGTTTGAGTTTGAGTTTATCTACTTAAGTCTGTTTATATATTCATGTTTATTTACATTATTTATAATAATAATTACTTATCAAAAGCGACGACGTCCGTAACATTGACAGTTATAGTCGTATATCGTTTTGTCAGTACCTATGAATAAACTGACACTAATAAAACCAAACCATGGAATATATATACATATAATGATAGCTATAACTTTGGGTCGCGGAGGTCAGACAGGCAGTCGCTCTGCGGAAAAGCTAATATTCAGTCAAATCCGGTTGGACTAGAAAGCGGAAACGGGTTCTAACTGGTAAAACGCTAGGAGGATGATGAATAGATATATATAATCTAAGATACCTATTGCACAAATGTAAATCAGATTAAAATCTTTATATTGTGATTGAGAATTATTAACTTGTAGTTGTCATTGCGATTGGGCTTGTGTAATGAACACACAATCCCTGTGACGAATCAAATAAAATAGTTCTTAGTTAAAATAAATAAGTTATGATAACTGTGTTTGTGTTAACACAAACGTAGTCTTAACCAAAGTGGCGTCATAATCCTTGATCAATATTACCACAACACCACTTGATAGATTTTATGTGTATTATTATTTTCTTTATTTAAATCAAACTTACTCGTATTAAATATAGTATGAACATTGCCTAAGCAGATATTATTTTAGCGTTCAATAACAATTGTAAAGGCTCATTTGTGATATCCGAAAAAGATCTCGAAGTATAGAAGTAAAATATTACGTATCTAGTAGAATTATTGTGCCCGGAGGCGCGGTGGCGTTTCTCAAGGTTCCGCAATAGGCGCTTACTCTCCATAATATTTATAAACGACGGACCAATGTTTTCAATACGCCGACGCCTTCTACTTTGAAAATTACATATCGCAAAAAAGGACATCTTCTGGAACGTCTAATGGAATAGATGGATTTACGTATTGCATAGAATATTAAATAGAAATGTGATAGATTAAGACTAAACTTTAGAATAAATCATACGATGTAAGGAAATAATCAGCATGGATATTCTGAACTGGTTTCTACCACCGGCTCTCCCCTCGTGGGTGACCCCTATACTAACACAAATGTCATAAATCGTATTTCGCCGACCGCGCTCTAAGGCGGACGTGTAACGCGTAAATATATTAATTTTTATTGTTTAGCGCGGCGCAAGCCGACGCTCGCAATTTTTATCACCATGAGTGACAAACTCGTGGCGATCGAGCTGCTGGCGTTCCTGCAGCAGAAACTGGATGTCATGGACGAGTTGTCGGCTATCCAGATCTGTTCCAGCAACTTCAGCGAGGAGGACATAGCGGCTGCCAAGCTGCTTCTGTACAGGTTGCTAAACAAATGCGACCAGATGGTGTCCCGCAGACGTGACGGGACAAAGAAAAGTTTGCAGGATATTATCACGCTGCTGAAGGAGACCGATCCTGACGACGTGCCGATGCTTGTGGCGAGGGACCTGAGCAAGTTGCCTCCTGTCACTTTCGACCACGTCGATGTCACAAGCCTTTTGAAGGACATTGTGTTTTTGAAGGCAAGTTTAGCGGATGTACATAAGAAGCTACAGGCATCCCAAGACACCGTTGCACTCTTGCGCACGGAGGTGGACGACCTACACAAGGTTGTCAATTTAACTGGGTCACCGGCGCGTAGTAACGGCCACACGCGCCGAGGTGTATGCGTCGACACATCGGTCACAAGTTTCGCGTCAGCAGTTTTGTCGCCGCGGAATATTGTGACTGCTGAGTGCGCTACACAAGCGCCCCGCAGCCCTGCCCCCGGTCCCGCGGCGCCTCCGTGTATTGCCGCGCGACCTAAGCGAATAGAGGCTCAACAGGTAACTGCGAGCACCCCCGTTGCTTCCACGCTGAAGTCCATGCCGGAGACGGCAAGGAACCGCGATGAGGACGCAGATGATGGTTTTATGACGGTGCAGAGGAGGAAGCGTCGTCAGAAAACCAACAAGAACTGCTGCGGTACGGCTCCTGTGGAGTCTGGTGCAAATCTACGCGCTGCCGCATCGAACACACTCGTCTATGTCTCTCGCCTGCACTACACCACAAAGGCGGAGGACATCGCGGAGTACGTGCACCAGAAGTCGAAATACATGCCGAGAGTGCAGTTGTTGGAGTCGCGACGCAACGTCAACTTTAAGGCGTTTGTGGTGCGGGTCCCGACGTGCTATCTGCATGCTATAATGAAGGAGGACTTTTGGCCGAAGGGTGTGGTGTTCCGTTGCTTCCGCGGACAAGTGCCACACGAACGCACAACAACAACGTGCAAGTGAAGCAATACTAATATAGTTTATAAGTATATTTATACTAACAACCGTATATAACAACTGTATGTATGTTAGATTGTAAGGTATTTATCGATGCGTCTATGCCACGCGAAATAAAATGATTTATTATTATTATTATTAATAATTTTTTGCGGTACTGATTGACTGACAGACAAGGCACGGTCAAAACTATTAAATACAAGAAACTGAAAAAAAATTATAACACTTTTAATCAAAAGCAATTTACATCTGAGCGCTACCGTGTTTCGGAGGGCACGTAAAGCCGTCGGTCCCGGTTCTTTTCTCAGAAAAAGAATCGTTAGGCCATGTCGGAGGCCTTCGGGCGGCCTAAAAAAACTCCGACACTAGAGTTGGCCACACACTCACACGAAAAACAAACAAACAATCAAAAGCACGTATACATCAATAACACAGAGTTTCCTTTGATGTTTCACATTGTAATGAACGAAACATAGTCATTAAGTCACGAAAATACATACATGAAATTTGGCATAAAGGTTTGTTCCTTGAAGACTGTAGTGGTGCACTAAGTAGGGGTTTCCCAAATTCTCACGGGTCCGGTAAAAACTGTTCAATTAAAATGCGGGCGTAGCTGCCGGCACCCTTTAGTATGCTATACAATAATATTTTACTTTACAGTTTCATCAAAATCTGTTCAGTAGTTTTACCTACGTAAAAGTAACAGACATTGATCGATCGGTACATCCTCACAAAATTTTCCGTCTATTAGATAGGCTGCACTAAAAGTATCGGGAATGGAATATTTGCACTGTTCTTGTCATATTCAAATCTTTTTAATTGAACACTCCTTGGTTTAAAAAATTGAATACCATTTATTTATTTAAAAAAAGATTCTCGGTCTTGTCACAAGGTTTTGTCAAACTTGTTTAGGGTGCTTGTACACGGTGCATGTAGCTGGAGCAAGTAAAGGTGCGAGTTATATGCGTGAGTAATATGCGCAAGCTACTTGTTCAAGTTACTCGCTTGTACTTGTACGTGGTGCAAATAACTGGAGCAAGTAAAGACACGGGCTACTTGCGCAAGCTGTGTGTACAAGTTATTTGTTCGTAATCAAGAGCTAGGTACATGTGCATGCTATTCGCGCGACAGCTTTATAACTTAAATCGCGTCAAAATATCTCGACGAACGAAAATTCTTATAAAATCATATGTTAAAAATGTAATTTTAACAAGTAACATGCGCGAGTGACCCGCGCGCGCCGCAGAGCACGCGAATTACTTGCGCGGGTGGCTCGCTTTGGTACATGCTCAAGTCCCTGGACCCGCACAATTTTTTAAACGATATGTTTACGGTGCATATAACCCGCGCAAGTGCCTCAACATGCTCAAGCTACAAGCACCCTAAGTCGTTGAGAAAATGGAATTGACTCGAGAAAATTCAAGAGCGATGATTTATTATGACTTTCGAAGTGGTTTAACACAAAAACAGTGTGTTGACCGGATGATTTCTGCATTTGGTGATGAAGCCCCATCTAAAACCACAATGTATTGCTGATTTGCTGAATTTCAACGTGGACGTGTCAAGCTCAGTGATGATCCCCGTCAAGATCGTCCAAAAACTGCATTCACCCAAGAAAACGTTGATGCTGTGCGTAAGCTGATTGAGGAAGATCGACATGTGACATACCGCGAAATTCAGGCAACCTTAGATATTTGCATGAGTCAAATACAAATAATCTTGCATGAACAATTAGGTGTAAAAAAGTTGTTTTCCCGATGGATACCACATTCGCTCTGTGAAGAGCAAAAAGCGCCTCGCGTTACTTGGTGCGTCAGAACTCTCGAAAGATTCCACGCAGGATCCTCAAATGCTGTATACAACATCGTATCAGGTGACGAATCCTGGATATACGCGTACGAACCCGAAACAAAAAACCAGTCACGAGTTTGGGTGTTCGAAAATGAGTTAAAGCCAACAAAAAATTTTCGTTCACGGAGTGTTGCAAAAAAAAATGGTGGCCACGTTTGTCTCCAAAACCGGCCATGTTACGACTATTCCTCTTGAGAGACAAAGACCGGTTAATGCAGAATGGTATGCTAGCATTTGTTTGCCACTTTCTGAACTCCGTAAAGAGAACTGCAACCGCCGCATCATCCTCCATCACGACAATGCGAGTTCTCACACCGCGCACAGAACAAAACAGTTTTTAGAGCAAGAAAACATAGAATTATAAGACCATCCGCCGTACAGCCCCGACCTAAGCCTTAATGATTTCTATACTTTCCCTAAAATAAAGAATAAATTGCGTGGACAGAGATTTTCCTCACCTGAAGAAGCTGTGGAAGCCTACAAAATGGCCATTTTGGAGACCCTAATTTCCGAATGGAATGGTTGCTTCAATGATTGGTTCTATCGTATGGAAAAATGTTTCAAATTTCGCGGAGAATACTTCAAAAAGCAATAAATACATTTTTAAATAGTAATGTTGTGTCACTTCCTTGATCCCCGAAATTTTCACTCGTAGTAGGATAGGATAGAAAGTACAAGCTATAAGAAAGCTGATTCGAATAGCATTCGGCAATGAAGGATTAAGACGGTTACTTTTAAATATATCCATTTGATTTTCAACTGCCAACTTATGAGGAAAGCAAATTCATGACTTGCCATAGACCTTGCTATTTCGGCAATTGGCGTGCTGTTATACCCTGGCCTTGTAACCCTTTTGGCTGATCGCCGCAAATTCTTATCTTGTCCCGTCAGCATTTTTAGTATTAGCCCTAGACGGAGGCACGAGAGAACTCACTCGGTGTTCAATCTCCTTACTGGTCGGACGTACTATTTCTTTCTATTATTTTACTATTCCTTTGTTAAAGTACGCACTTATTCAAGTTCCAATATACATTTTATTTCTAGCCAGTGAAATAGTTTTTTTTAAAAACCTAATAATAGAGACCCGTATAACATTTGGTGGCAGCGGTGGGATACGAAAATCCCTTACTTACCCGAATACGTCTCTGGAACTTCATAACCCGCGAAAGTGCGACGGGCAAGTTAAAATCGCGCAATATCGGTTGTCGACAAACAAACACATTCGTCGAGCCGGCGCCTGGTCCTGGAAAGCGAAGGAGGCCGTGCTGACGGTTTTCTGGCGGAGTCAGCTGCCGTCCTGGTGGTGCCGTTGTCGTGATGATTCCGACAACCCTTGCAGCAGTTGCGGCGGTGCTATCGTGAGTCACAAATACCAAATTCCTATAAAACATTATACTTACCGGAATCGAACTCAGAGTCCATGCCGCATATTTTATCATTCGTCTATTATAGTGAATGTTTATAATACTACCATTTCAACCTGTTTCAATTTCTATAATTAAACTTGTGCTACCAATTATATATTAAGTCATACGACTATACAAATGTAACGCCATTCAATGCCTTATTGTTTGCCATATCCATCTGAGACGAAGTTTATATTTTACATCCGCGCTGTTTCGCGGTACTGATAAGCTCGCAGTCCAAACACAAAGCTGACTGCAACCTTTGTACTACTTTAACTGTGTGTCGTGAATATTTCTTTCAGCATTATTTGTATTATATCGTGTTGTATTGTACCGTGTTGATTTATATAGCTGATTCAAAATGACTACCAAACAGGATCTTAAGGAAGAAACGTCTAGTGCCTCTAAGAATGTTCTGGCTCGTGTAGAACCTGAAGAAAAGATAGAGCTTAATGTTCTGTTAAAATTCATTAAACCCTTTGACGGGTCAAGGGAAAAACTAAATTCTTTCATATCAAATTGTAAAAATGCCTACAACCTAGCAACAAAGTCTCAGAAGCCAATTCTATTTAAATATATACTTAGTCAGTTAGAAGGCAGAGCCGAATCAACCTGTAATATCAAAGAATTCGATACATTTGAACAATTTACTGAATTTCTTAAGCAACAGTTCGGAGAAAAGAAACATTACACACATCTTTTAACCGAATTACAAGATTGTAAACAAGGTCCCTCCGAATCCGTTAACCAATTCGCGCTAAGAATCGAAACATGCCTTTCTAAATTGTTGACTGAAATAAACATTTCTATTCCCACTAAAAAGAAATCAGAATTATCAGGCCGCGTAGAAGCCATGAAGGACCTTGCCGTCCATAGCTTTGTAGTGGGACTACAACCGCGTCTTTCCCAGTTCGTAAGATGTCGCGACCCCGACTCGCTCAACGCTGCGGTCAACTTCGCAGTTGCTGAAGAGAAAATTCTATCCAGCATTACAAAAAAGTCTCAACCACCCTATTTTAACAACGCGGACAAACAAAAATTTCAACCTCGCCGCGAATATCAACCAAATCGATTTTTACCTTCACAAAACTCCCGTCCAGATCAGACCAGGAAGGTCAACACCAGTGACCTGGTGTGTCGCTATTGTAAAAACATAGGCCATACTATAGACTATTGTCGTAAACGACAATACAACAACAATAGGAACCGACTCAACGACCAAACCAATCAAGGGCGGCCAAATAATACACAAACAAACCCAACACCCGGTACATCTCGCGCCGTTTTCAGTACTAATGCAGCAGATGATCGCGTGTCCGACGAAGACGATTTAAACGAGTAAAATTTCCCGGCTGGTATCGCCCGGGAAATTACCTTACTAAACCAGAAGCCGATACTAAACCAAATATCTCTGTATCAAACGCTAACAACCAGGGTAACCAGCCCCAACCTCATAGCGTGCTTTCACTTTATCAACACACGAAATCCTCTGTATCATATTCTAAATCCACTGATTCTTATACTAAATCCAATCGTAACACACACCCTAACCGCAACTCAGTTTCTCGAACACAGGGTTCACTAAACACAAATGCTAAATCTGCTACATCCTATTCTAAATCATATACACAAACCTTAAATCAAAACACTGTATCTTGCAATACCGTCGACAGCCCAGACTGTCTTAAATCAGCTACAAACAAGTGTCTTCACTCACCAAACCTGAAATCAGAAAAGCACAATGTTAAAATATATAAACTCAATAATAATACAGAAAAACGATACTTACCATATGTCAAAATCCAAACCTCAGTCGCTTCTCGTCCTCTATCCTTCCTAGTAGACACTGGTTCCTGTATTTGCCTGCTGAAATTAAGTTCCATGTCCAAAGTACCAACCTTAAGCGATAACATAATCACATTGAAAGGCATCGACGCCGGTGATGACGTTACGCCCACACTTGGCAGTTTCCATATGCAAATATTTAAAAAATTCAACAAACCATATGTTCATGAATTTCATGTTGTCGAAGACATTAGCTTGAGTCATGATGGTATAATAGGTAATGACCTCTTTAAGGGTCTCGGGTGCCAAATCGATTATAGCCAAAGCGTATTACACATTGGCGACGACGTTATTGACTTAATTTTCTCTGTACCTCTATATACTATCCTTCCTAGAACAGAAACTGTCATAGAATGCAGTGTTAAAAACCCAGATATTAAAGAAGGGGTCGTTATTGATCAACATATCTCTGAATCATTATTGATTGCTAATTCCATAGTTAAGGTAAAAGAAAACGGGCGTATAAACATCACAGTGGTCAACACGTCTGAAAATCCTATCACAGTTCACTCTAACCTCAACCTTGACCTAGAACCATTTGAACTTCAATCACATACACATTCTGACACAAATCTAACTCAAAAAACATCGACAAGAACACGAAAGGTCCTCGAATCACTTAGGACATCCCATCTTAACAGCGAAGAGAAGGATGCTTTACTTCAAATTTGTTCTAACTATTCAGACATTTTCTATCTCCCGAACGACCCATTTACTTATACCACAGCTATTGAACACAAAATCGTAACTAATACAGACGTGCCGATACAAACAAAATCCTATAGATTCCCAGAATGCCATAAAAAGGAAGTAGAAACCCAAATAGACAAAATGCTTAAACAAAACATAATCACACCTTCTAACTCACCCTGGTCATCACCCATCTGGGTGGTACCCAAGAAACTAGACTCCTCTGGACAACGCAAATGGAGAGTCGTGATCGATTACCGGAAATTAAACGACATCACTATAGGCGAAACATATCCAATTCCGCAAATTACGGAAATTTTAGACCAGTTAGGGAAGAGCCAGTATTTCACAACATTAGACCTGGCTTCTGGATTTCACCAGATACGCATGTCTCCAGAAGACGCACCTAAAACTGCTTTTTCTGTACCCCAGGGGCATTTTCAATTCACAAGAATGCCATTCGGCCTCAAAAATGCACCTTCCACATTCCAAAAATTGATGAACACCTGCTTAACCGGTCTCCAGGGTTCCAGGTGCTTCGTGTATCTCGATGATATTGTTTGCTATGCACCAGATTTGAATAGTCACGTACAAAACTTAACTTCTATTTTCGAAAGACTTAGGAACTTTAACCTAAAACTCCAACCAGATAAATGCGAGTTCATGTGTAAGGAAGTTGCGTATCTGGGTCATCTGATAAGCAATAACGGCGTAAAACCGAACCCCGAGAAAATCAAAGCAGTTACCGAATTCCCAGTACCAAAATCTCCTAAAGATATAAAGAGTTTTCTTGGCCTCGTTTCATATTATAGACGGTTCATTCCGGACTTCTCCAAAGTAGCTAAACCATTAACATCTCTTCTCAAAAAGGATGTACCTTTTTACTGGAAAAATGAACAACAACTCGCATTCGAAACGCTACAAATTAAGCTTACTACGTCACCTGTTCTAGCCTATCCCGACTTTACAAAACCATTTATACTTACGTGTGATGCTTCAAACTTCGCGGTGTCTGCTATCCTATCTCAGGGCCAGATAGGAAAAGACCGACCTATTGCTTTCGCGTCCCGCACTCTTAACAAGGCCGAGTGCAACTACAGCGTTACCGAAAAAGAGTGTCTTGCTATAGTCTTCGGCACAAAAGCCTTTCGCCCTTATCTCTATGGGCATCAATTCACAATAGTTACAGATCACAAACCTTTACAATGGCTATTTAACTGTAAAGACCCCGGATCGAGACTAGTCCGTTGGCGTCTCAAACTAGAAGAGTTCGACTATAATATAGTTCATAAAAAGGGCAAAATTAACACTAACGCCGATGCATTATCTCGATTCCCAGTTAACCCGATACAAGGTTACTCACCAGCAGTCTCTGAATCCGAACTTCTGAACGACAATGACGAAGGACTCAACCCACTGAATGATCCTCTACTAGAATTACCATCTCACATTCCATGTGCCCTTGATACAGCTGACGTTCCCAATTCCACTGAAAACGCTAACCCCAATACCACACCAAATCCTATTCCTGCACAAAGTCAAGAACCTACAATTCCCGAGTTAAGCCCTATAGACTGGGGAGCCTTCGATACTAGTCCCAGAAGCGCCGATCTCAACCTTGATTTTGAATCATTACAAATTCCTTCCCCTGCCGAAAATGGCGTAGAACAAACCCCACGATTAAACAACGATGACTACACTAAGTTCTTAAAACAAATTTCTAACAAAGAACTAACATGGGACACTATTCTAAAAGAACATAACGAGAACCTGCTTAAATCACCTCATACCGTTCTAATAATTCCTACATCCATAGATCTCGACGAATCTAACCCTTATATCCAAGAAATCCTACTAAGTTCTGACAACAAAGGCGAAATACTTAACGCTGAAAAGGAATTGCACTCCTTCATGAAAATAACACACAACTCTAAAACTATCTATTTAATTTTCACCAAAGTACACCACTTCGACGAATCTTCTTACCCATCCATATACACGACCCTGAAACAAATAAGAAATGAATTATTAAATTACGAAAATCTTGAGAATATTGCCATTTCCGATTTTAGAAACCCTTTTGATCAACATTCCTATACAAAAATTTACAATATACTCACCTATATATTCCATAACACAAAGATGTGTGTCAACATATACCTAAATAAAATCATTTACCCTACCTTGAGCGAAAGACCGAAAATCTTGCGTGAAAATCACGACCTCCCAATTTCTGGCCATTTAGGATCAACACGTATGTATAAGCGTATACAAGAACAATTTTACTGGAAAGGTATGAAAAGCGATATCGAAGACTACGTCAGAAAATGCAAGCTTTGTCAAGAAAACAAAGCATTAAGGAAATTAAATAGAGCTCCCATGGAGATTACAACCACATCCACAGCACCGTTTCAACGCGTGGCCTTAGATATAATCGGACCTCTACCCGAGTCCGGACCCGCAAAACTTAAATACGTACTCACGTTGCAAGACGATCTTACCAAATACTCATTAGCTTACCCTATACGTAGTACAACAGCTGAGGAAACTAGCGATTGCCTCATCCACTTTATCTCCCTATTCGGTATTCCTAAAACGATCTTGAGCGACCAAGGCACTAACTTCACTTCGGATCTTTTCAAAACTACTTGCCAATTCCTAAAGATAAAGCAACTCTGGTCCTCACCTTATCACCCGCAAACTCAGGGAGCCTTAGAGCGCAGCCACTCGACCCTGAAAGAATATTTAAAATCCTTCATCAACGAAAATCAAGACAATTGGCCTACTTACGTCTACACAGCCATGTTAACCTACAACACAACCGTACACACTACTACACAATTCTCTCCCTACGAATTAATATTCGGCCATAAACCGTACATACCCAACTCTGTGTATGACAATAACTTAGGTACAACATACTCCGATTATATTAGGAAACTACAACATAAATTTAAGTACACTAGAGCAAAAGCCTTAGAGAATATATTAAAATCTAAACAATCTTCTAAATCTTATTACGACACACGGGCTAAACGCCCGCCACCTTACAAGGTAGGAGACTACGTTTACCTTAAAAACCACCTGAGATTGAGAAAAGCTCTGTCACCCTTATGGAAAGGGCCATATAAAATAATAAAACTTCACAATAATCACACAGCTACCCTTCTTATTAATAGACGTCATGTAACTCACCACTTTGATCAGCTGAAACCTGCAGAGACGACACAGCCTTCGTAACCTGTAAAGACCTTAATTTCTAAATTATTGTTTAATTAACTATTTCTTACCTTACCTTATTTCAGCGTCTCGATTGCTGCACAACCAGGCATTGTACAACCGTTCAACTCCAGTACCGGCATCTACTTTGACGGACTTGGAAAACTGAAAATAATTAACGGTCAATTAAGCGTAATAAGCCATATCGATATATCCTACATTAACCCACATCTTGTTAATTTAAATGAAATTATTGGTTCTGTAAGATTTATCTGTCAGCAATCCAATTTTAATCAATGTCTAGATGCTCTGTCTCCCTTGACAGTTAGATATAAAGATATAATCCGCGATTATGAATCCATGTCTCACTTACTCTCACAACGTAGCCGACGAGCCGCGTGGTTTGGTGGAGTAGGCACAGCATTCAAACATATCTTTGGTACTCTCGATGAAGATGATGCTTTGAAATACGACGCAGCCATAGACTCAATGGAAAACAACCAAAAGAATCTGGCTCAACTCATGAAAGATACTATCTTAGTCACTAATTCCACGTTAGAGTCGTTTAAGAAAACTATAAATAAACTAAGTATTAACGAACAAAACTTGCATACTGCATTAAATAATTTTATTCGCATAACAAATAACATTACAAATGTCTCAAATACTTTGATTATAGAAACAAAAGCCCTATCTATACTTAATATCCTTGAAAGTTCGTTGATGACGCTCTCCTTCCAACTCGAAGATTTAATTAATGCTATACTATTGACTAAACAAAACACTCTACATCCAAACATACTTACCCCAGCTCAGCTGTATGACGAGCTCGTTCAAAACGACAGGCATCTACCTAGAGGCTCTAGAATCCCAATCTTGATTAGTTTAGAAAACATTCATTTAATTTTAAGCGTATCTAGTGTAAGTTGCTATTATTTTAAGAATAAGCTTGTGTTTGTATTACAAGTTCCTTTGGTAACAAATGATGATTTTTACTTGTATCATAACTTGGCGTTGCCAACCCCTCACGGTTTAAGCAACCCCGATACATTTAGCATGATTCAACCTTCTAGCATTTATACAGCTGTTTCTAATGATAAGATTAGTTATTTTACTTTAGATAGTTTAGATGTGTGTAAGACGGTAAACTCTGAGTTCTTCCTGTGTCAAGTACCTACGGTATTACTAATTAGTGAAAACCCTTCGTGTGAAAGTGAACTGTTATCAAAATCGACAAGTGCTATCCCTACACAGTGCAAAACAAAAACGATTTCTGGTGAGTTAGACATTTGGCAACCACTGTGTAACAATCGGTGGCTTTACATACAAACTCGCCCAAGTAAAGTATACGTTGATTGCAGTGTTTCGGAAATACGTGAAGTGTTAGTGTCGGGAATAGGGTTATTACATACCCCAAAAAAGTGCATAGTGTATACCAAAAGTACGAAACTCATACCGTCGGACAATGCCATTAACATAAGCATCTCCGTTCCTAGGCTAGATTTTAGTATAACCAACGACTCATGCTGTAAACTAGATTCTAATTCAGACCATGTGTCTAAAATCGTGTCCCCTATTTCACTACAAAACATAGATCTTAATGATTTAACTTTAAGTAGAAAAGGTGAGAATTTACTAACAAACTTAGATAACATTATTCATAAAGAACCAGCACTAGTGAAATATGGAACACATTTCTTTGCAATTAATACTTTTATAACGTTAGTAATTATGATAATCATAGTTCTCATAATTGTGAAAATATATCATATAATTCCAAAATTTAAAATAACGTCGACCAATAATGAGATTGATATAGACAGTATAGGTATTGAAGATTCACAGATCCAAGCACCGCGGTTAAGGGAAACAGAATTCTAAGTCCTCCGAAATTCGGACACCCTCCCCGAATTTCAGTCTTATGCGGGGGGTTGTTATACCCTGGCCTTGTAACCCTTTTGGCTGATCGCCGCAAATTCTTATCTTGTCCCGTCAGCATTTTTAGTATTAGCCCTAGACGGAGGCACGAGAGAACTCACTCGGTGTTCAATCTCCTTACTGGTCGGACGTACTATTTCTTTCTATTATTTTACTATTCCTTTGTTAAAGTACGCACTTATTCAAGTTCCAATATACATTTTATTTCTAGCCAGTGAAATAGTTTTTTTTAAAAACCTAATAATAGAGACCCGTATAACAGTGCGTTTATTTTTCTATCTCAAATAGGATTCTCGCTTCGAGTACATCGTACTCTCCTTTAAAGCTTCCTGATTGGTGGACACGTTTCCCTAAGAAAGCGTTCTAAATACCAGGCAATTTCTTCAAAAATAATCGTAGTAAAATAAGCAATAACAGTATAATTTAGTTGCAAACCATACGACAGTTACAAAGTTAATACCATTACGGAATACGCCAGGGAAGCAGGTACTCTCTCATTTATTGGAAAATCGATTTTATGTTATGTTGAGTTAATCTGTGTACGTCGGCATTTGCCGTACAACTTAATTTACTGCATGCCGAGAGGGCTTTACCACGTTGACACTTATTTGTGGCCACTTTTTAATGATATGTTTTCATTAGGTCTCATTGGAACTTGTATACCTACAGTGAATCTTAATCAACGCCCTCGCGTTACCCCTGTATTCCAGTGTAAAATCTTGAAAGCTATTGTACAACAACAGCAAAAGGATTTTTATTTGTTGTTTAGTTCTGAAATGACAGTACACTTCTCAGAGTCAATAATACAAGATTGACTAGGTTGTCACTATTATTAAACTTACTATATCTCAGCCAATTAGCATAAGACCATAATTAATTAAATAATTCTCCTTAGGAATTGTTTTTCGTGTGAGTGTGTGGCTAACTCTGGTGTTGTAGTTTTCAGACCTACTACAACTTCACTAAAATATAGCGTGATTCCTTAGGAATCACACTATATTTTGGTGAAAACCGTATGAAAATCCGTTTGATTGATTTTGAGTTTATCGCGTTCATACAGACAGACAGGACGCGGCGGGGACTTCATTTAACAACTAACATATTAACATTTTTCGAGGTTTCACGTCTGTGGGTTACGATTGTGTGACATGGGAACTGGCACATTATTATGTTATTAATAAAACTTTATGTCCGCGTTGAGACAAATTAAGGATACAAAGTGTTATTACCCGATTTGATTCCGTGAGTGTCGCAAAAAGCGACTAAGGAAAATACATGAAGCCGATAGTACCTATCTTAGGGAAGAGACAGAAAGCTTTACATCAAACATTATGTGGATTTGGGGTTCTATGCCACGCTTGCAAGACAAGTTGTGTCTTGCCAGCGTGGCATAGCAAGCCAAATCCTCCTTAGTATTAACGCTCAATACTGTTTTGAGGGCTTAGGGTCAGCACTGGACTGCAAATGGCTGTATGGCAACCAACCTTAAGGCAATGAATAACAATGGATTCCTTAGTATGAACCTGAGGTTGTACATTTTCATCATCATCAGCCCTTTACACTTTCCCACTGCTGGGCACGGGCCTCTTGTCACTCTGAGAAGGGTAAGGCCATAGTCCACCACGCTGGCCAAGTGTGGGTTGGCAGATTTCACATGTCTTTCGAGAACTTTATGGATAACTTCCAGACATGCAGGTTTCCTCACGATGTTATCTTTCACCGATAAGCAAGCGATAATTATCAATTTAATGCGCAATTAACTTCTAAAAGTCATTGGTGCGTGCCGTGGATTCGAACCCGAGATCCTCCGCGTAGCAGTCTGTCGGTCTGACCACACAGCTATCGCTGCTTTTTTGTACTTTTTAAGTGTACTTAATTAAAATTCATTAAGTACCAACTCGATTTCTACTCGCATGTTAATTTTGTGATGTTATGAAAAGAGGTGAGAAAGCAGATATCAAAGAAGATGACGAGGACAGCTTAGAGCAATAGTCTTTTTTGACTTAGTGTCATTATGGCGCTAATGATGTCTTATTAGCATCACTGCTTTCTCAGTGTTTCTATGGTTCCAAGGGGGTTTCACGGGCTCTACAATTACCTTACCAAGCAGGACACAACTTGTTTGCCAACCAATTAAACAAAAAATATATTATTATCTAAGAATAAAGCTAAGAATTATGAAAAAGATGTAAAGCTGTGCTTCAGTGATATTTTTCCCATTTTGTATAATTTGTCAATTCTATCAGCTTAACTACCTTAACACCTTTTATTTTGACCAATGATTGATTGGACCAATGATGAACAGCTCACTGCCCATTTACAATAGTATTAACAACTTGAGAATAAAACCCACTGACTATCTTATGTCGCGGCACCATGAAACCTTCATCAGAATTTTTTAATGTTACCTATTACGAGTAATATTCACTATGTACACCTTTTTATATCGTTATCACCAAATCTGTCAAATTAAATTATAACACATTTAATCAAAAGCACGTACATAAATAACATACAGTTTTCTTTGGTGTTTCATATTGTAATACGAAACATTGTCATAAAGACCCAAAGCACCTACGTGTATAGCCTGCGTAATTAAGAATTTTCACGAAACCTTTTAACGCTGTCAAATACGAGGACAGTTCAACGTAGTCTACATTTAGCACTTAGTCATAAAAGGGTCGAAAATTTTAAGAATAGGTACATTTAGCCAAACGCAAAAAAGGGCTGTAATTCGACGCTCTTCGTAGAAAAACAAACGAATGTGAAACTAACCGTCTAATTCCTTGACTCCCATATGTTATTTGAATCAGCGGTTTATAGCTTGTTCATTCATTTAAATGAGACAATATATAGCAGAAACGAATCCTTATTTGATTGAATTTTTCTTTACAAGCCTGATACGACGAGCACTCACTCGCGATTCACTCGAAGAATTTGAATTTTATTCCAATCATGGTACACTATTTCATTGAAATTGACACGGTTTATGAAAATAGGTTGAGACGTAAGCAAACGTAGCCAACACAATCATGTATTCAATTTGTGCCGGGATTACTGTTACTCCGCGTTTTGAATTCAGTATGTACATACAGTGTTTCTGTCGGGGACGCTGCGGGCGTTCCGGGTGCCAAGACGGGTCGCATTAGTGTTGTATGATGCCGCCAAGCAATGATTAGCTATGAGTA
The DNA here is from genome assembly GCA_944739405.2 of Euclidia mi. Lineage (NCBI taxonomy): Eukaryota > Metazoa > Arthropoda > Insecta > Lepidoptera > Erebidae > Euclidia > Euclidia mi. The sequence continues at coordinate 73,018,649 of OX123183.2, read as the reverse complement.
TTATAAATCTTCCAAGATACTACGAGATGGTGCTATGTACCTACTGAAAAGGGTGAATACATTTAAATATTTTTTTATTTACTTTATTATTCTAGTATTATAAATATATCGAACCCTTTCCACGTGATGTACGGATGTCCAAGACGAATTGGTAGATAAAAGCTGAAACTCAGTCACTTGTAGATAAGCTCATACTTCTGATACTACTTAACATATTTATTAATCGCAGCTGACAGGATTCCTGATCAAGTCTACAAAATAATAAGAATAACAACACAAAAAGATAACCATACTTTACTTGTAACAAATTGCTTTTTATATAAGCAAAGTTATTTCAAAAGTCTTTTGATGTTTGAATCAAAACATTGAGGTAAATTCTAGTACAATATTTACGTAAAAAAATCGCTAAAAGTATCGGAAATCTGCTTGATTTTCAAGAGCTATTTCTTGCACTTTGAAAGCTTCGCAATAGAACTTGAGTGTTGAAAGCAAAATATTCAATTTGATTCAAATGGGTTGGGTGACAAAGGTGACGCCAGTGTTTTACAGTTTCAGCGTCTACTGCTTGCAAATATGGTTTATCATTTTCGAAAGAACAGCTCTAGTAGTTATTTATAATAACTTATTGAAATTATACTCACCGTGACGACTAAACTAACAGCGAAAAATCGGGTATGAATAAAGTTTCACGCCAAAGTAAGCATACGCTTATTAAAAAAAGATTGTTTACTTTCGAAAAAAAATTATACGCGTATCAATCAATCAATCAATCAAAATCATTTATTCATCTAAGCCACAAAGTGACGCTTATGAACGTCAAAATTTATGTTAATTACTTAATGATTCTACATTTACATTTACTGCCACGTTCGCAATGCAATAGGTACAACCACGAGAAAGAACGGGCAATAAAACTCATGGCCACTCTTTTCAAACAAATATAATGGTGGTACATTTTATTTTTGTAAGGAGCTGCAACTGTTTCACATTGTAGACATCTACTAGTAAAATTTTTAGTAGCTATTGATATCATACTCAAGCAGTAAATGATGTTCATATGGTAAGCCTCCCAAAGTAAACATGGTGAAACAGGAGCATCCACTTACGTCTTTTTAATGTAGGCAACTCGCGAACATGGTCAGAACTATGGTAGAAGTGAATGAAGCAGAAAGTAACGGTATTATGAAACCAAAGCAATCGACAACCTATTAGTTAGCCCATGGCCACGAGTTACCCACATTTTACAAATCCGCAAAGTTATAATGAAAGTGTGGAACATGAATGCAAAATATAGTATGAAATGAGAATATCGTAATTAACTACACTATAAAATAAAACTACTAATTATTGACCTAGTCAAAAGCGAACAACTACTTCCAAGCGCTCCTGTCATCAAAATAATCCTTCAAACTGTAATATGCCTTATTTATAAGATTCTTTTTAACTTCTGCCTGAAACGAACTTAATGGCAAGTCTAAAATATAAGTTGGTAATTTATTGTATATGCGAATACTGAGCCCAATAAAAGAGCTATGCGTTTTGTGCAAACGAAAATACGGAACACATAATTTAAGTCTATTTCTAGTATTGATATTAGTTTATAGATAGTAGTTTTAAATTTTTCTTTGAGTGAGACTCTTGTCTTTAACTGGCAAATAGCCCTAACTGCCAGTTTCTGCAATATAAAAATATTTTGGATATCAGCAGCTCTACCCCATAACAATATGCCATATGACATAACACTATGAAAATAACTAAAATAAACCAATCTAGCCGTATCGACATCGGTCAACCTACGAACCTTCTTAACGGCATAAGCAGCTGAGCTAAGTTTCCCTGAGAGATATGTAACATGCGCACCCCATTGTAACTTCGAATCAAGTGTTAATCCTAGAAATAATGTGGATTCAGTTGTTTCGAGTACATCGTCATTTAAAACTATGTTAGGACTAAGGTTTCTGACATAAGGCAGAGCAAACTAAACACATTTTGCTTTTTTGGCGTTCAGTACTAGTTTGTTTACATTAAGGCGAGGTTGCAGTACTTTTTAAGATTTTTGAACGTCTGAAAGTCCTATGAACTATGATATTTTTAATGAATAAAAATTAAAGTATAAAAGTTGAACATATCTTCTAGTAAATCGTAAAGATAGAAACACGATTTGGAATGATTGGTTCGATAAAAAAAATTGTCAAACATGGGACTAAATCACAATTTTAAACGTGTACTGCTTAGAGATTCCATAATGAATTTATATGAAAGTATTATCAATAGAAACAGCTCTTTATTTTAAAATAAATGGTAAAAACAGATTTCGTAATTTCGTTATCATTTTTCTCCAAGAAAAAAAATAGTCAAAATGTTGGCATTATATCGCTCGCCGGCCGTTCATCAGTGCCTGTCTAGGCGTGATTGAGGACGGACGTACGTCGTTGCTCCGCAAAATCCCCCTCCACCCCCGCATGTACGTTTTCGCAAAAGTACAAAGTAATTCGTATTCCAAACTCAATCGTTCAAACCATAGACATTCTAGTAAGAAACCGTAGACAGGTTACTGACAATGTGACATGACGGAGCTTACGAGTGGCACGCATCGCGAAAAGCGTACGCACACTAATATAAATATGTCAAAACGACACACTAAGAATTAGATAAAAAGTGTAAGTGAGATAGCACATCTAATCGCAAGCGCGAAATAGAGATAAACATATACTCTCTGGACCGAAGCGCATTGTGACATCATGCTGACCGTTTCACAAACAATAATTTGACTCAGATGCGACATGATGACTTTGTCTGTCTTGAGTAAATTCAATTCGCCTCAAAGTAAATTTGATTAATTCATTTAAGGTAGGGAAATAAAAAGTCGATGTGATTTATTTATAACATTTATTAAAAAAGTACATTTCATTCAATGGAAACCTAAAACAGTACGTTAATATAAAAACTGTGCGCTGCGGACCCACCGTAGCCCTGGCAATACCCCTGGGGGTATGGTGGGTCTTTTAAAGCTTAACCGTACTCCTGGCTGAAATGATCGTAGTGTTATACCAACGTGCTAGGTGGACATTAAACTGAACAGTGTTATCTCTCGTATGATAATGACTTACTACTTACGTTTTTGTATTTTTAGACAAGCGAAGACAAGCGCTAGTACGATGATATAGTGCAACAAGGAGATAAATTAGAGAATAAAACGTTTAGGGCGTTGAAGACCCATCATCATCATCATCCTTGCGCTGTCGAATCATTCCCACTAGTTCTATTGAACAGTTCTATGATAGAACTAGTGATACTTTTTTCCCACTAGTTCTATTAGCACAACTTGATGAGAAGAATAGAACTAATGGGAAACAGTTATAGGAAATTTACCACTAGTTCTATGTATGTTTTACAAGGGTAGTGTCACAACATCGCGCTCACAAATCCGAATAAATATGTATTTATAAAATGTGTTAAACGAATGAACGTCTACAAAACAATTGAACGTCTACAAAACAAATGAACGTCTACAAAACAAATGAACGTCTACAAAACAAATGACTACCAGAAAGTGATCAGTTATCGATAGTGCAAAAAACAGGTGCATGCGATTTTCGACCTTATTGACAATTCATGACAAACTTTTTTTTAGTTTTTTCTCGCTTTCTGGCAATACTAGGGTAATAAAATTATAAATTCTGACTAATGCCAATAAGGTTGAAAATTGCATGCACCTGTTTTCTGCAATCACTATCGATAGCTGATCACTTTCTGTAAGTCATTTGTTTTGTAGACGTTCATTTGTTTTGTAGGCGTTCATTTGTTTTGTAGACGTTCATTTGTTTTACACATTAAACAAATGAACGTCTACAAAACATATTTATTCGGATATATGAGCGCGATGTCGTGACACTACGGATCATTTCCAGTAGTTCTATTGAATACCCTTGTAAAAACATACATAGAACTAGACTGCGACATTTCCTATTACTTATCCCATTAGTTCTGTTCTCCTCATCAAGTTGTGCTAATAGAATTAGGACATTTCTATCATAGAATTGTTCAATACTACTACTATACTGGGAATGATAACACAAAATAGTAGAACTTGAAATTAACGAACTGAAATTAATAAACTAATTACACAACAATATTATCTGGGAGTACGGTTAAGCTTTGAAAGACCCACCATACCCCCAGGGGTACTGCCAGGGGTACGGTGGGTCGCCAGCGAAAACTGTGCAGTACAATCTACTTAGTTGTTTAATACTAAAAGGAGAAAAACAAGAACAAGTGAATGGACTTTGATCATCCGTCAATGTTTGTAACTTACGTAACTATGATTTTGTATATCGATAATAATAATATATTGTGTTGATTCAGCCTCAAATCACTTTTATTACTTGATGCTACTGCTACACCTGCGTAAGCGTTAACGTTAATGGCAATGGCCAATAACGCGTTAGCTAACGCGTTGAAAAATTCGCATAGGAAATTAGTATTTTAACGCGTTAAAACGTTGACTACATCTACGTAGCGCCTAAATTAACGCGCTAATTGACGCGTTAAGACGCAGGTGTAAAAGGAGCATAACAAAAACACACATCAGTATTTTATTATTACGAATGTCCCATCTGGATACTTTGTTTTTTAGTTTTTGAACACGCACAATACTGCTTCTCTTTTACACTCGCTAAATGCCAATTTTTTATTCACTCTATTATTTGTTGTGAATTTATTATAAATTGAAAATAAAACGTAATATTGTAATACTCATGAATGAGAAGTGATTCCATAACTTTTAGTCATTTTCCTACTATAGTTTAACTACTTTAGCAAAATCTCATTACACACGACGGCATTTTCAAATGTAACGTACACACACGCGAGTAAAAGAGCGAGTGCTTCCGACCGCAGCGCGTACGCGACTAAAGCCAAATGAGACATTTAGAAAAAAAAGTTTGTCATGAATTTGTCAGTTTTTAATGTGCCACTTTTGAAGTTCGCATAACTCATCTACGGTTTTTTTACGCTGCGCTGTGGCACACGCACACACGAAACCCCCCCTCCCCTCCCCCCGCTCACTCGCTGACGCCACCGCCGTGTTTTTGTTTTTGCGGGGGGTGAGGTCGAGCTACGCACTGTACTGCAACCTCGCCTTAAACCATTTAGTCACTTGAATGAGTGCACTGTTTATTTCGTTAAAATGTTCCTTATTTCTATCTTCTTTAATATCAAAGAAGTATCGTCAGCAAACAGTACAACGTCACAAATGTTTCTCAATTAAAAAGGTAAATCGTTTATGTAAACAAGAAAAAAGAAAGGCCCTAGGATGCTGCCCTGTGGCACTCCTAAATCAACAGGTAAGCCACTGGATTTTGAGCCATTTATTTCAACACTTTGGAGCCTGTCACTTAAGTACGACTTAATGACATTCAATGCTTTAGTCTGGACGCCGTAATGTCTAAGCTTGCACAAGAGCGTCTCATGGCAGACGCAATCGAATGCTTTCGAAAGGTCGCAGAACACACCAACAGCATTTTGGGAATTCTCCCAAGCACTGTAGTTAGTGTTTGAGTAACGTTACTCCTGCATCTGTTGTCGAGAGACCCTTGGTAAAACCATATTTCATCAATGTACGTATCTAGTGAAAAATACTCAATGTTGATGGTAGACGAAAATAGATCTGGACTAGTTCCAGATCTTCTGTCTTCTACTAAATAAAATACATAAATCAATCTGTATTAAGGTAATAATCCTAATTTACTTTACGATACTATATACTTATACGCTTTCTCTTATTTAAAATTTACATAGCTATCAATATTATTATGGTCGCATTGCGCAGGGTAGCAAGACATATATTTTGGTCATAGATTGTGAAAAATCTTCATCCATAGATACATTTTGGTATAGATATAACTATTTTATAGTAAGTCACCATGATTTTTGCATACCTAGGACATGTCTAACTAGCTATGTAAGAAATATAATTAAAATCATATAAATAAAATCTTATAAATACGTTCCGCTGCATCGTCCTTTTTTTAAATTGGAATTCATTTCTACGTTCGATGTAGTTCACAACGTGCTGTCAGTTTGTCAGACAAGCGCCATTTATTTTTTCACAAATCGAGACTTCATAAAATGCATTACGATTTGAAGCTTGAACATAAAAGTTGATGAAATTTTTTCACAACTCATTGTTTCCATTTAATTTACGTGGCGCAAAATACGTTCCTCTCTACGTGAAATTATTTGACAAATTTTATTCTTCGCGTAGTTTTGGCAAATGCAGAAGATATTTCTTACCGTGGCCCGCCCTCTCGCCATCTTTCCCGGTGCTTTTGTCGTCATATAGCAGTAAATCTTAGCAGCTTCTCTTAAATTTAGTTACTTTCTTCATCAAATATTCCCTTAGCTAAAGAGGATTTTCTAATAAACCGTAACCGAGACAATTTTGCAGAATTCAATTTGGAAATAGAATTGATGGTTTTGTATCAAATTATAAGTCTAAAATAAATATCTAATTACGCATTGACTGAGACTGTAGTATTAATTGTATTTTACAACCATATCCAACAAAATGTGTTTTTCATTAGTGTTATGTTTTGAAGCTTTATATTTAACAGTTGCTTCAAAATATAGATATATTGTTTTATAACAGATATTTAACTTTCACTCTATGAGCTGCGAGGCAGGTTTTATATACGTTGTTTCGATCTATAATACAGCCAGCTCGTATGAAGGGCATAAGTTTTATATAAAATGTATTAAAAGCAACCCACTCTTGATAACTTTTCGTAAACCTTATTCTTTTCGGTATAGGGTACACCACGGCACGTGAAATAGCTTTTGGTTTTGTAAAAAGATATTGCGATATATTCACTACTTTGACTAAGTTATTATAACCAAGCAGTGCAGTGGACCAAAAATCCCAGAGAACATCCTGCCTCTTTATATGAACGCGACAAGCTCAAAAACGGCCTAACGGATTTTAGTACAGTTTTCATAAAAAAATAGTGGGATTCCTGAGAAAGGTCATGTTGTATAATTCACGCGACCGAAGCCACGGGCAAATTCTAGTGATCAATAAAATTAACTTCACAGATTTTACTAGTCACGGCGGATTTCCATTGTTTAAAGTTTCTATGTAGTACGATACAAACTATCAAAACAGATTCAGTCTATTGTGTCAGATTCTACAAAAATATAAAAAGCTTTGCGGTATTCGTGTTTTGCAAACTAAAGGCTGAGTTCTCGGAGACTTAATGAAATTCCAAATGTTATACAAAATCTAAATTAACTTTTGGTACAACAACTATGATTACGTTACGTACCCCGAAAATAAACATAATATATATTAGTTTATTTAAACATCCATTATTATAAATGAGAAAATGTGTTTGTTTGTTTCCCCTTTCACGCTCAATGAAGCGATTTTTTGGTGTGATAATCGTGAATGGCACTAAAAAAAAAATATCCAGTATGTATTAAAATGACTTCTAAACATATTTAATTTGCAATCCTTTGCTGTGAGAATGAAAGTAAACAAATAAAAACGCTTTTATTTGAATGAGATTGTAAGCACGTTGCTGTTATAAAAAGCCGTCTTTGAAAAGTCCATCATATTAAAACAATAAAAGTTATATACTGAGCACAGCACCTTATAATTATTAACTATTTTTTTATATGGTATCTGCGATTCGCTTCGCCCCGCTACGGGATGTCAACGGACACCGCGGTGATTTCAGTGGGTAACCTGATTATGTTAGCATAGTGTTGGTTTCTTTTAATTTTTAATAATTTACAAATAAATAAGATAAGAAAACATATCAAAAATAATAAGAGATATTATGACATTCATATAAGTATTTATATTGAAGCCGCTGAAAAGCATGTGTGGATTGTGAGGCGGTTCACCTACCATTGTGTCCTTGTATATATTGCTAATGTATAACATGATAAAGGTTTTTAATTGCTGCTTCTGTTCTTGTTACATATTAAAAGGGTCCTTTACGTATACATAATTAATTGAATGGCCTAAATTTCATCGCTCTAAGTATGTGTGCGTTTACGCTTTTGAATTTGTTGACGATATTTGCGCATAGGACATAATATGTTGTTTTGTTTTCGCTGCTATTACGCACTTTTGTAACATATCCGGCGATGATTATACCCGCAATTAACTTTAGAACCTACACGATATTAAAAATACTTAGCTTTTGTACGTAGGCATTCCACGTTGTCAACAAAATCTTCTAGCATACGTGCCAAAAGCCTTCGTAATAAATAACGTCTAGACTATGGTAATAGGTAACGTTAATTTTTGTCCTTAAAAAAATATATTCTCAGTGTTTTCACTTAGACCACATTTATTCACTTTGAGTCTGCTGTATATGTGTATTATTAAAATGCTTACATAATCTTCCGTACATAATAAATTTCTTTTCAACGCAATGGGATCTGACGTGGGTTAATTACATTCTATTGTTATAACTGTGTAATAATTGGGCGTAGGATAGATATTATGCTGTAGTATTATACTCTATTGGCTCGTTTATTTATATTAAGGCCAGAAAAGGGTATTTTCTTGGTCGAAATAATATTTTTCGTTAATGCGTTGTGCAAGTTCGCGGGTACGTCCTCGATGTTGTCGTAGCGAGACCGAGTAGCGATAATTTTGCGAAAATGGCCGCCTTGTCGACAGCAGTGCCTCTGCTACGAGCCGGGATGAAATAATAACCACATTATGATTTTAGACAGGGTACCGCTTAAAGTGGTTTAAGGTGACGCAATGTGAGAGAGCGCCTTTGTGCCACAGTGAAAAATGTAATTAGGATAGCCGCCTTTTCTTGTTTTGTTCATTTATTTACTTACTAAGAGATAAAACTATGAACGAGTAGTAGTGGCCAAGCGACTGTTATTTCTCAACAATGGGAAAGTTTTAAAAATAATGTCACTCATTAAGTTGAAGGCGTTCATAGTTGTTTTTGTATAGTGTGAAACTTTTCCCTCTGCAATCAAACTTCTTTTCTTCACACCTAGTATTTTTAAACGTGCATTCCAACAAGAAAAAAATATCTTAGAGTTCCTCGGCGGATTCTTAGTATCCGGATTATAAATAGATTTAAAATCTAGTCATTGAAGCCAATTTGTTATTCTATAAATACTATGATTAATGTTACTTCTCAAAACACTTAGTTATTTAGAGCGATTCCCAAGGCGATCTAAAGTTTATTAAAGCTAATTAATGGGGTGTACCTAGTAATGATGATTGAATTGATGATCTACTGGCAACACTGGAAACGTCAGACGTAAAATTACGTAGCTCCGTAATTTTTAAAAGTTTTATTTAATTTTTCAATGAATATTTAATGCTCATATCTCATTATTGTTGTTAAATAGAAAGTAAATAGTAAAGTAAAGTGTGAAAGACATTTAGTTTGGTGTTTGAAACCTCGATACAAACAGTTTTTGGCGGACAGATCTACCAGCTGTCAACGGACGGATTTGAAATCATCTTTAAACCCGGGGAGTATTTTACTTATTAACTTACACTCCTCATCATACATTTATTCGGCTCACACAAACGTGAGCTTCGTCCATCACACACTGGCACAGTTTCTGTCTCCTTTTGATTGACAAAAACGTGGAAGCAAAATCGAAGACTGAACAAACGCCCCATACAAACACCTACTACACTTACACTTCACATTTATTTGTTTATATCTTGAACAAGGCGAATATATATATATATATATAATATCTTCAGAATTTAATATAAAAATTGGTATAAATTAGTAAATTTGTCAAGATTATATTTTTCTTTTTTCTACCTACATATTTTGCCTAATTAATAAAAAAATTTAATAGCACCTTTAATTTCTTTCCTTTAAATAATATTTTCCCTTTCTGTTGTTTATCTACTGTCCTTCTAGCTATAGTATAATTAATTTTTATATATATTTATTTACTTATTATATATAAATTTCTACTCATTACTGTTTTATCTCTTCTCTAACATCTTGATTATTTTTCAGTCCATAGGTGTTTGGCATATCCTTGGCTATGAGCCATTCCACAATGAGCACTATGATGACCAGGAAGGCCACAGCGAAGGATCTAGAAAACAAGCTGAGAGTAACCTTGGTGGAATTAAAGAAGTGCCAGGAGGAGAATAACCCTTAACCACTGACGTACGTCTGTCAGACCCAAGCACTTGCTTAAATTGGCTATAACTTTTCATGGCGTTCGCGCACAAACTTGCCCCTCCCGGTACCTTCCTAGAACGCAGTGACGCAGTGACTCTAACAGGTAAATATTGACTCCATAAGGTCTGTGAGACCCAACATCAGTATTAATGTAACTTTTTACTATTTACTTTGATTTTTGTTTTAGGGCTAAAAAGGCATTAAAATGTCATCTGATGATCGCTTGCCGGTTGCCGAAAGTTCGAGGCCAAATAAACGACCCCGACTCAATGTAACTAGTCAACATTTTGAGAATTTTATTATGGAAAATCTGACTTTTTCGGAATCTGATGAATCTACAGCTGATATTCATGAGTTATTGGCTCCAGAGTCTAATTATGACTCATCATCGGATGAAGAATATGATGCTCCAATGGAGTCGAGTGAAGTACAGGTAGAAGAAATAGTTCAGGAGTAGGAACCGCAAGAACCTTCTACATCTCAAGAATCATCTACAAGGAGATTTTATTACGGGAAACGTAGATGTATGAAATGGTCAGCAGAGCCTCCGTCAAGGAATCGCCGCACACCTGCTCATAATTTAGTAGTACCTATGGCGAATATCAATGTTCCAGTCGAGAGTAACCCAGTAAGTTTATTTACATTGTTTTTGACTCAAAACATAAAAAACAAAATTATACTTCACACAAATGAGCGAATAGAGTCGTTGAGACAAAAGTATAAAAGAGTAAATAAGCCCGAATTGAAAGATCTAGACCAGATTGAATTCGACGCATTTTTGGGATTGTTAGTTTACAGTGCAGCTTTTAAATCAAATAACGAAGATCTGAATGCTTTATTCGCAACTGACGGCACTGGCCGCGATATTTTCAGAGCGGTAATGTCTAAAGAAAGATTCGGGTTCATTTTGATTAGTCTTCGTTTTGATGATTTTTCCACCAGAGAGGATAGAAAAGTGACCGATGTTGCTGCTGCTATATCTGAATTTTTTCAAGAATTTGTTTGTAATTGTCAAAAATATTATAGACTCGGAGATAACATAACAGTTGACGAAATGTTAGAAGCTTTTAGGGGGAGGTGTTGGTGGAAAAAATACATGCCAAATAATCCATGTAAATATGGCTTAGAGATAAAATGTTTGACAGACGGAAGAACAGGTTATTTATATAACGCTTACTTGTACACTGGAAGAAATAGTGATAGCGTAGGCCTTTCTGAAACTGAAAAGAAATTGCTTTTACCATCTCAATGTGTTTTACGTCTGTCTAAGCCAATACAGAACACCAATCGTAACATTACAGCCGATAACTATTTTTCATCTATTGAGCTCTGCGACGAACTGCGAAAGGTTGGACTTACATATGTAGGTACCGTAAAAAAAAATAAGAAAGAAATTCCTCCAGAATTCCTTGAGAAGAATCGCTCGGTGAAATCAACTTTGTACGGATTTACCAAAGATACAACTTTGCTATCATATGTACCAAAAAAAAAATAAGACTGTTATTTTGGTATCTCCTATGCATCATGAACCAGCAACAGATACGGAAAGCAACATTCCAGAAATAATTTCTTTTTACAATTCTTCAAAAGGCGGCGTAGACTCTCTTGAAGAAAAATGTGCAAAATACTCCTGTTCTAGACGCACCAGGCGGTGGCCTCTGGCTATTTTTATCGTATTTTTTTCGTATTTTACATATTTCTGCTGTCAACAGCTTCATATTATCAAACTATAGCTCTGAAGATCGTTTATTTTTTATGAAAAATGTGGCAAAAAGTCTAGTTAGGCCGCATCTTGAGAGGCGTATAACCATACCTCAACTTTCTTCAGAACTCAGAGCACTTCTAACTCGCATTATTGGCACAACTGTAACTCCTAATATTGTAATAGAATCTCAAGATAGTCGTCTTACTACACGTAAAAATTGTTCTTTATGTTATAAACAAAATAAGAGAAAAACCTCATATATTTGTCACGCATGTAAAAAGCCAGTTTGTTTACAGTGCTCAAAACCGGCTTGTAATGCATGCCGTTAAAAAGTTGTTATTTTTATTATAAGGTGCCATATTTATTTTTCGATTTAAAGTTTATTATATAGTTGTTTAAGTAATATCAGGTTTGTGATAATATCAGACTGATAAAATAAGTTTATGAGCCGTTAGAAGGGAGACCATTTTTGTTATTGTCAATTTTCTCACATTTTGTATTTTGATTGATAAATAAAAATGTTTTGGTTAAAGTGTGCTTTTCTTTTATTTAGTAGATACTCCAGATTAAAACCTACAATCAATTAATAAACCAGCCCTTAAAAAAAGTAAAATAGCTGGTTAGAGTCATTTTAAAAAACCTTGGGTCTGAGAGACGTACGTCAGTGTTAACGTCAGTAAATACACGTCAGTCGTTAAGGGATAATCATCTACTGAGGGAGCGTGCAGACTGTGAAGAGGACATCAGGATTGTCAACGATAGGGTTTCCAACCTGAAGGCTCAACTCGCAGAACTCCATATCGAGTATATGGACACACTGGCCCAGCGAGATAGGTTACAGGAAGAAATCCATTTATTGACCGCTAGCAATGATGACCATTCATGGTCTTTGAGTCGCATTAGGAAACTAGAATGCTATTTAGAACAATCATTCAATAAGATTAAATCACTAGAACAAACTGTAGAGATATTAAACAGTAATAAAACTCAGAACCTTTACTCAGAGGTTGTAGGTAATAGATTAGGCTTAGATTCAAAACAATTAAAAATAAACATGAATTGTCTGAAACGGCATAGAAAGTATAATAAATTAAATGAACATATTAGGAAACTCATTCTTAGTCTAAAGCAATATAGGAAAACTAAGATAACATCTCAGCAATATAAATTGTTTGAAATAGAATTAGTTTTTATTATAAGTCAAATCGATTAGATCGATTGAGTAACATTTTGTTTAGTCTATTGAAAATTTCTGACAATGGTCACACTGAACTGTCACTTCCGTCCTTCCGCTTGAAAAATTAGCTCGCCGTTTGCGAGCTCGCGTGCCTTGTACCAAAATTAAATTGATCGCCCTTTGAATTAACGCGAATTGAATCAACTTGTAATTAACTTAATACGTAATTGCCGCTTTTGACTTCCGGCAAAGTTTGCTGTAAATTGATGACATATTGAACATTTTTGTGAAAAGTTTTGTGAACCGCAACGTGCATCGTGGTCTGGAGAAGGACTTCGCCGAATTGTAAACTGGTATCTATTGATTCTCTTGTTATTTTGGCCAAAATTATAGGTTAATCTATAGGTCCACTTCAAGAACATCACCAGGATATATAAGGTAAAATTTTCATGTACCTACTCAATACTTTACTCACTGTGCAACGCAGTGCATTGTGTCTGGATATATTGTCTATCGTGGTCAGGTAGATGTATTACACCTTCCACTGCGCACTTCTGATACACCTTCCTGCCTGGCTACGGTAATTCTAGACATAATTTTGGTGCAGAGCTGTAGTTGAAATTTAGCCGCTGTTGCATTACTGAGTATAAACTCAGATTGGTATGAGCTTGTATCTTATCACCTTGTAGACAGTATTGTAGTGTTTGTCAGGTCAGTTTTTGTCTAAAATGCATAATATTTAATTGTATAAGTTGACCTAGATAATTTGAAACACATTGTCACATAACCTCAATCAGTAATTGCTGATTTGTATTGTTGAAAAATCTAACTTAAATTTGTTGTTGCATTAATAAGTCAGTTTGTTTGGATACATAACAGCTGTATGTATCAATAAATTAGTAGTAAATTTAGATTATTGCATATATTCATAAACATTGTAATAATCAAATTTGACCTTGCATACTTGGGCGGGTCACATTAATAAACTTTGTTTTGTTATAATATAGATAATATTGTTAGGTAACACATATTCTGTGCTTACTTACTATTGTATATCTCAAATAATACAGCCAGTCTGTCTGTTGCAAGTAATTAGTTAATTTATTTGAATATTTAACTTTAATTAACTTATTCGAAGGTTATAACTTTTGATAACGTTGACTTTGTTTTGTGTCAATATATATTGAAACTATTAATTTTGTTGGACAGTAGATACCTGTCACTTCCCTGCACTTGCAGTAAACAGGCTAATACTTTGTTGGTTTCAAAGAATTAATAAAAATTAAGTTTTGATTGTTAATATTGTTTAACGCTTGTCCCGGCTCTTTTGAAATTTTGGATTATGTCAGCTATCAAGGACTTGCGTGCGGCTGCTGGTGCCATTGCATCAGATTTGCGCTGGTTTGCCTCGGCCAGTGCCTTAGTGAACCGGCCTGATCGCCAGCAGGCCTTACTACAAAGGTACGAGCGGATTGACGATCGCCTGGCAAGTGTGGAACAGCAATTCCGCACTTTCAGCACTTGCTGTCTTGAAGTGTCAATCAATGATTTCACCGCTGACCCGCGAAATAAGGTCAGCGAAGACTATGCCCAGGTCTTAGACCTGTATGATGCTGTCTCCAATACTGCGAGACAACTAGTTGCCGATAGGGAAGGGCAACCCGGCCTGAAGCAGGAGCTTCCTAGGTTAGCACCGGGGCTGGTGAGTAGGCTCCCTACTTTGGACCTCCCCCATTTTGATGGCTACCTAGGAAGCTACCTGGGCTTCGTTAATTTGTTCGACAGCCTAGTCAATGATAGGGCTGACCTTCGGCCGGCACAAAAGTTGGCCTATCTAATGTCGGTTCTGGATGGGGAGGCTAAGGGCCTCATCCAGCATCTGCCCGTGTCTGACGAGGCGTACCAGACGGCTCGGGACCTAATCACCCGAAGGTACCATAATAAGCGTGGCCTCGCCGATACGCACATCGAGCAGAATTTGGGTTTGCCGACGCTCACCCGGGTCTCTGGGTTGCGCACCCAACTTTTGAACCCGCTTTTGGTGGCCATCAACGCACTTAAGTGCCTTGACCTGCCCGTGGACCAATGGTCTTATCTTTTGGTGCACATTGTGCTGAAGAAGCTGCCTGCCGACCTGAGGTCGCGTTTTGAGCAGCGCTTTGGTGGGGATAGCGCGACCCATCTGCCCCCCTTTGCTGACCTGGAGAAGTTCCTGGAGGATGAGTGCCGGGTCTTGGACAACTCCGGTGGTGAAACGCCGGCTAAGTCGCAGCCGCCCAAGGTCAAGGAGCAGGCTCGCGTTCACACCCGAGCCAATGTTGACCGGCGCCCTCCTCGCTTTGCGGTCACGCAGAGCCCAGCGGAGTGCTCCTACTGCAAGGTCACGGGGCACAGAACGGCCAGTTGTAGGGCATTCTTGGACCTACATGTCGCCTCTCGTAGGCGCATCGCGAATGCCCGCCGCCTTTACTTCTCTTGTTTGGGGTCCCACTACCAGCGAGACTGCCCAAATTCTCGCCCCTGTCCTCACTGTGGAGGACAGCATTTGGACATTCTCTGTATGAATGCCAGAGAGGTTGGCCGCTTGTCCAACCAGCCGACGCCGCGCACGGGCGGGTGTTTTGAAGGTGGCAGCCGAGGCTGACCGGCACGCAGCCGAGAGTCGCCTCGCTTAATTGATCGCCACTCACCCCGCTTGGAAAACCGTAGCGTGCGCACGCCTCCTCTCTCTCGCGCACCTGAATGTGCTGTTCAGCGTCACCAGCACCATGACTGCTGCCCCAGGTATTCCCCTCCTTTGGCGGAGCGTCCCCGCCTTGACTCGCGCCCACCTGGTTTTGGGCGGGTGCGTCATTATGACCCCCCACAGATGGCGCGTGGATCGAGTCATCGAGCTTTTGAGGACTTCAAGCCGCACCCTCATTTTGACTTGCCTGGTCCTGGCCAACGGTCGCCGCCCAGGCAACAATAGGTCATTGACCCCTGCCCTATAACGCCAACCTCCCCCATTGAGACCGTTATCCTACCAACGGTTGCTGTTAGGGTCTGGGGACCCACGGGGACCTCTGTTGTTATCCGTGCTATATTGGACACAGGTTCACAAGGTTGCATTGTTTCCACTTATTTGGTAGGGCAGGTTAAATTAAATATGGGCTCTTTTCCAAATTGTATACGGGGCATAGGGGACGTAGCCTCTAATGTTGAAGGGCAAGTTAAGGTTTTGTTTGGCCCTGTTGAATCTTCACACCCGAGGATGAAAACCTCGGCTATTGTGTTGAAGAATATTTTGGGTATGCACCCACAGAAACAGCTACCCGCTGCTGTGGTGAATTTGACATCGGGATTGGAACTGGCAGACCCCAAATTTGACACACCGGACAAATCGACTTGTTGATTGGCTCTGATGTCCTCGGTGGAATTTTGATTGGTGGGAAACGGGTCTTGGTGCCAAATGGTTTGACTGCCATCCCGACCATATTTGGATTTGCTTTGATGGGACCTGTACCTAGGGACCCCCTCCACCTGAACTTGATAATTTGTTGGCTGTAGGCTCCGCTCTCTCTGATGCGGTTCAGAGGTTTTGGGAGGTAGAGGAGCCCCCTCAAGCTGCCCGTTTGAATCCAGAACATGAGGAGTGCGAGCTGTTCTTCCAGAACAACACTGGTCGACTCCGTTCTGGTCGGATTATTACGAGGCTACCCTTCCTGTCTGTTCGGCCTCCGCTTGGTGAGTCACGACCTTTAGCCGAAAAGAGGTTGTTGGCCATAGAGCGCCGCATGGGTCGTGATCCGGAGCTCAGACAGAAGTACATTGAGTTCATGAGGGAATATGAACAATTGGGACACATGTCTGTGTCAAATTTGGATTGGCGTTCGGTGGAGCATTACTTTATCCCGCATCATGCGGTATTGAAGCCATCAACTGGCAAGCTGCGCACAGTGTTTGATGGTTCTGCGCAGACTTCAACAGGCGTATCCTTGAACCAGTGCTTGCATTCTGGTCCCAAGTTGGTCAAGGACCTTTGTGACGTCATCACCAGCTTCCGACGACTCAGGTTGTCTTTGTAGCCGACATAAAAATGATGTTCAGGCAGACTATTATCCACCCTGATGACCGTCGCTTCCAGCTGATCCTTTGGAGAGAGTCTCCTCGTGATCCCATGGTCGTCTACGAGCTCAATACTAATACGTACGGGTTAAGGTCAAGCCCCTACTTGGCAATACGTTCTCTTTGGGAGCTCGCAGACCGCGAAGGCCTACGTTTCCCACGAGCCTCTGCCATCTTGAAGGACGATATATACGTCGATGACATTTGCTCGGGCGCCTCCACAGCGGACGAGGCGATCCTCCTGCGGGACGAATTGATAGGTATTTTGGCCTCCGCTGGTTATGAGTTGCGCAAATGGATTTCCAACTCACCAGCGCTTTTGGAAGGCTTGCCAGAGGATCATCAGCAAGATCCACATCTATTTGAGATTGTTGACAACCCCGCCATGATGGCTGTTCTCGGCGTTCAGTACAGACCAGTCGAAGACATCTTTACATATAACGTAGACTTGAAATTGCCGTGTTCTTGGACTAAACGTCTCGTATTGTCTACTGTCGCCAGAACCTTTGATCCGAACGGTTGGATCTGTCCAATTATATTTTGGGCAAAATGCTTCTTGCAGAAGCTTTGGACAGCAGGATTGACCTGGGACGAACCTCTACACGGCACTCTTGTTGAGGAATGGACCTCTTTTGTATCCTCACTTCCTGCCGTCAATGAGATCTCCTTGCCTCGTCCCATCCTTCCTCCCGGGAAGTACATGGCCACCCTTCACGGGTTTTGTGATGCCTCGGAACGTGGTCACGCGGCCGTGGTGTACTTGCGCACAGTCAGTGCCTCAGGTCAGGTGAGAGTTTCCCTGATCATGGCGAAGAGCAAGGTCGCACCCCTTCGGACATCTCTGACCATCCCAAAATTGGAGCTCTCGGGAGCAGCCCTACTTGTACGCTTGTTGAACCACGTGTCCAGTACTTTGGGTAAAAGCATTTGCATTAATGGGACCTACGCCTGGACAGACAGCCAAATTGTACTTTGTTGGGTGAAGGCGTCTGTCCACACCTTGGAGGTATTTGTCGCTAATCGCGTTTCCCAAATCCAGAAATCCGAAGTCAAACTTGTTTGGAGACACGTGCCAGGTGAGCTCAACCCCGCTGATTGTGCCTCGCGCGGATGCTTGACGCCTAGTTTGATAGGTCATTCGCTGTGGTGGGGTCCGGAATGGTTGAGTCGACCAGAAACTGATTGGCCTCGAACGCCAGTTTTGAATACTTCTAATTTGCCGGGTCTACGAACACTCGCTCTTGAGAAAGTAGAATGCGCCTTCGACCCCGATTTTTTGTTAAATCGTTACAGCTCCCTCGACAAGTTGTTAGGTGTCACTGCTTGGATAAAGCGTTTTGTTTTTAATTTTAGGCACCCACAATAGAAACGACTGACACCGTTTCTCTCACCACAGGAACGACAGGATTCTCTCACCTTTTGGGTTCGTTCTGTGCAATTGGCGCATTTTGAGAAGGAGATTGCTATCCTTAAATCAGGGAGATCGAAATTGTCGGGAGCTGAGACAGCTCCCGACAATTTCGAACTTTATTTTTTTTACTTATTAAATTGAACCCCTTTTTGGACGATACGGGTCTCTTGCGCGTTGGAGGGCGTCTCAAGAACGCCAACCTCCCTTACGGGGCACGTCACCCCCTTTTGTTACCTAAGGACGGTCATTTGGTACGCTTGTTGGTAACTGACCGTCACCTTAAAAACTCGCATGCTGGTTGTAATGCTTTGTTGGCTATTTTGCAACGCGAATTTTGGATTTTGTCTGCCCGAAGAATTATTCGGAGTGTAGTCTTTCGCTGCATCCCTTGCTATAAGCTCAAGGCTTCTACCATGCAGCCCTTGATGGGAGACTTACCGGCAGATCGCGTAACTGAGAGCAGGACATTTGACGGTGTTGGCACGGACTTCGCAGGTCCCTTTTTGGTGAAAACGTCGACACTTCGAAACAGCAAGACTGTTAAGGCCTACTTGTGTGTTTTTGTTTGTCTCTCCACAAAGGCCGTACACTTAGAACTGGTCTCCTCGCTTACGACCGAGGCGTTTGTAGCCACATTTGACAGATTTGTATCCCGCAGAGGGATGCCTTCCTTGATCCGTTCTGACTGCGGCACTAACTTCAAGGGCACCTATAATTATTTGAATGATGTTGTTAATTTCCTTGAAACCAACAAAGCTGATATAGGTGATAGGCTTGCCCGACGTGGGATAAATTGGTTGTTTTCCCCACCAAATTGTCCACACTGGGGTGGTATATTTGAGGCCGCCGTAAAATCGGCCAAAACACACTTGCGCAGGACAATCGGTGAATCTGTCCTTACATTTGAGGAACTCGCAACTGTGTTTTGTAAGATTGAGGCCGTTTTGAACTCTCGGCCATTGTACCCGATCTCCTCAGATCCGAATGATTTGGAGGCCCTTACGCCGGGCCATTTTTTGATTGGTCGCCCACTTGTCGCCTTGCCTGAGTACCCCTACATTGATACGAGACCTGGTCGTCTCTCGCGTTTTGAATTGGTACGCCAGATTACTCAGAGCTTTTGGAAACGCTGGAATTTGGAATATTTGCACATACTCCAGCAACGCGTTAAGTGGACCGACAAGACCGATCCACCCAAGATTGGAGACCTCGTTTTGATCAAGGAGGCTAACCTTCCGCCACTCAGATGGCGCAGGGGGCGCATCCTTAATTTGGTAACTGGGGCTGATGGAGTTCCCCGATTTGCTGAGGTCTTGGTGGACGGTTCGATTCTGAGGAGAGCGGTTGCAACATTGTCACGTCTACCAACCGATTAGCGGACCGGTAGGCCGGTCCGGGGCGGGTGGATGTTTGAAATAGAATTAGTTTTTATTATAAGTCAAATCGATTAGATCGATTGAGTAACATTTTGTTTAGTCTATTGAAAATTTCTGACAATGGTCACACTGAACTGTCACTTCCGTCCTTCCGCTTGAAAAATTAGCTCGCCGTTTGCGAGCTAGCGTGCCTTGTACCTAAATTAAATTGATCGCCCTTTGAATTAACGCGAATTGAATCAACTTGTAATTAACTTAATACGTAATTGCCGCTTCTGACTTCCGGCAAAGTTTGCTGTTAATTGATGACATATTGAACATTTTTGTGAAAAGTTTTGTGAACCGCAACGTGCATCGTGGTCTGGAGAAGGACTTCGCCGAATTGTAAACTGGTATCTATTGATTCTCTTGTTATTTTGGCCAAAATTATAGGTTAATCTATAGGGCCACTTCAAGAACATCACCAGGATATACAAGGTAAAATTTTCATGTACCTACTCAATACTTTACTCACTGTGCAACGCAGTGCATTGTGTCTGGATATATTGTCTATCGTGGTCAGGTAGATGTATTACATCTTCCACTGTGCACTTCTGATACACCTTCCTGCCTGGCTACGGTAATTCTAGACATAAATGTTTAGTTTCTGAGCGTTCCGATTTGTTAATGGAGTTAGACAAATACAATGCAGAGTTGATTAATGGCAAAACGTTATATGACAAACATACTAGGGATCTTAAAAGTCAAATTAGTTCCTTACAATCTCAAATAAGTAGAATGAACACGCAATATGAAAATGAGGTTCAGGAGTATATTAGGAAATATGATGAGATTGCACAAGTGGACAGACAAAATTTAGAATATGTAAAGGCCTTAACAAATACTAATAGTTGTTTGAATATCATAAAACCAACATTACCCACTTGTGAGTCCCATATTATTTGCGATAGTGATAAAAGTACTTGTTCAGAGAATAATAGAACAGGTAAGTCTTCTCTAGGTAAGAATTCTGGCACAAATAAAGTTTATATATTCTCAAATAGGCTTGGTGTAGGTTTATTTAGTTTAATAAATTGTGAGCTGACACAACACAATACTATCAATTATTGTTATCCAGGGTCTTCGTTTACATATCTAATTAATACATTAAATACAACAATATTTGATAGGCAGTCTACAATAATTATCACATATGGTGATAGCCCAACGGTGACTAAAAAGGATATATTTAATTTGACAGAAGTTATGTTATCGCTTCATAGCAAATTTGAATGCAAATTTATTACTCTTGCTTTGCCTTATTCTTATAGCTTAAATGAAACTATGAATAGTTATATTCATGAACTCAACTTGTGCTTATACAATTTGACATGGCAATATAAAGATTTTATTTTATTGTTTGACATTAATAAATTGATTAGTAATTTTACATTGACCAAAGATACTATGTATCTGCCACTATTTTATAGAAGACAAGTTGCTAAATTATTAGCATTTAATTTACAAAATGACACAGGTACATGTAGAGTATCCAAGAATTTAGCTTCTGTAAATAGTTCCTATCTTAATAATTCTTCTATTGAATTTACTGACACAAGTTCTTTAAACTTAAGACTAGGACAAAGGGTAGACAAATTCAACTGAATGTAGCACATCAAAACATACAAGGTCTATCTGGCAAGGATTTAGAATTAAGTTTATATTTAGAAAATCATAGTATACAAGTTATGTGTATTACAGAACACTGGCTAAAAGAGTACCAAATTAAATTCTTAAATAACTCGCAATACACGGTACACAGTGCCTTCTCTAGGAAACACGCTATTCATGGTGGAACCTTGATTATTGTTTCAAATAGCTTAACATGTAAAGAACGGAAAGAAATAGCAAGTTTGTCTATAGAACGCACTGTGGAACTGTTATGTGTAGAACTTGAGCAGCATATTATCATATGTGTATATCGTCCACCGTTAAGTAACTTTAGCTTGTTTGAATCAGTTATTGAAGATGCAATTACTAAAATTAGGAGCAATAAGAAAGGTATTATAGTTTGTGGTGATTTTAATGTAAATATTCTTGATCATTCAGTAATGGCTAGTAGATTTTTAAATCTATTCAAATCATTTAATTAAAAAAATTTGTTCCTTGAACCAACTAGGATTACAGCAACATCATCCACCTGTCTTGACAATATATTTAGTAGTTGTACAGTTTCGAATAAATTAGTTAGTTCTGAATTAATTTCGGATCACTGTGGTCAATTAGCAAGGTTTCCGTATTATAGTGATAGCATTATACAGAAAGTGTTAGTTAGGCCATTACCTAGGCATAAGTTTAATGAATTCCGGAATAAAATTTTGATTGGAATGACTGCTATGAGTCCTGATTTAATGGAGACTGATTCGCCAAATGAAAATTTCAATAATTTATTTAATGTAGTTAACAAGGAATTTCAGAATACTTTTAGGACTAAGGAGAAAGTAGTTAAGGAATCTCGAACTTTTAGTGAGTGGGGTACTGCAGGTATTTACAAAAGCAGAGCAAAGATGTACGAGTTGTATGGTATGAAGAGATACAATTCTGATTCGAACTTCACTGAGTATGTTAGGAATTATTCCAAGATATTTAAAAGAGTGTGCAATACAGCTAAGGCATTATTCGTTAGGAACAAAATTGAACAATCCTCGAATAAAATTAAGGCAACCTGGCGAGCTATTAATGAAGCAACAGGTAAGACAACACTAAGAGGTAATAGTTTTAGTTTATTTGATAGTGACAGATTAATTCATAGTGACAAAAAAGTCGCACACACATTTAATAACTTTTTTGTTAGCATACCGATTACTACTACTAGAGAATTAAAATCATCAGCTATAGTCGCAGAAAACCTATTAGAATCTAGTGTAGGAAAATGTGATGTATTATTTAAGTTCCATTGTATTAATTCTACCGACATTATAAGTACTTTTCAATCTCTAGAGTCTAAGAATACACGTGATCTCTGGGGCATTTCTGTAAAGGTTTTAAAAAGTATAATTGATTTAGTAGCTCCTTATTTAAGCAACTTATTTAATAAGTGTATTGAATCAGGTGTTTTTCCCGATCTTATGAAACACAGTAGGATAATACCTCTTTTCAAATCAGGCAGTAAGACTGATCCTAGTAATTATAGGCGCATATCGATACTACCTGCCTTTAGTAAGATTTTTGAAAAGATCATACTCAAGCAATTACTTAGACATTTTAATCTAAACAGCCTCCTTCATAGTGAGCAATATGGATTTACCAAGGGTCACTCGACAACAGATGTAGGAGAAGCGTTACTTAAACACATATTCAGTGCATGGGAGAGTGCCCAAAATGCTATTGGTGTGTTTTGCGACCTTTCGAAAGCATTCGATTATGTCTGCCATGAAACGCTCTTATGCAAACTTAGACATTACGGCGTACAGACTAAAGCATTGGAAGTCATTAAGTCATACTTAAGTGACAGAATCCAATGTGTTGAAATAAACGGCTCAAAATCCAGTGGCTTACCTGTTGATATAGGAGTGCCGCAAGGCAGCATCCTAGGGCCTTTCTTGTTTCTTGTTTACATAAACGATTTACCTTTTTACTTGAAAAACATTTGTGACGTTGTACTGTTTGCTGACGATACTTCTTTGATATTCAAAGTAGATAGAAATAAGGAACTTTTTAACGAAATAAACAGTGCGCTCAATCAAGTAACTAAATGGTTTAATGTAAACAATCTAGTACTGAACGCCAAAAAAACAAAATGTATTAAGTTTGCTCTGCCTAATGTCAGAAACCTTGGTCCTAGTATAGCTCTAAATGACGATGTTCTCGAAACATCTGAATCTACATTATTTCTAGGAATAACACTTGATTCGAAATAACAGTGGGGTGCGCACGTTACATATCTCTCAGGGAAACTTAGCTCAGCTGCTTATGCCATTAAGAAGGTTCGTAGGCTGGCTGATGTCGATACGGCTAGATTGCTTTTTTTTGGCTATTTTCATAGTGTTATGTCATATGGCATATTATTATGAGGTAGGGCCCCTGACATCGAAAATATGTTTATATTACAAAAACGGGCAGTTAGGGCCATTTACCAGTTAAAGACAAGTGTTTCACTTAAAGAAAAATTTTAAAATATTGGTATTCTTACTGTAGCATCACAATATATTTATGCCAGTGTTATGCATGTACGACTACATATAAATTCTTACAAAATGAATAGTGACATACACAATATTAATACTAGGAACAGGCACAAATTATGTGTACCATATTTCCGTTTACACAAAACGCATAGCTCTTTTATTGGGCTTAGTATAACAATGTATAATAAAATACCAAATAATATTTTAGACTTGCCTTTAAGGTCGTTTCAGACAATTGTTAAAAATAATATTTTACTAAAGGCATATTCAAGTTTAAATGAGTATCTTGACGACAAGTACGCTTGGAAATAAATATTCTTTTATTAGGTCAATTTCTTTTTATTATTAGGTCAATTGGCAGTTTTATAGTGTAGTTAATTACCGTATTCTCTTTTATACTACCTACATTTGCATTCTTGTTCTACTCTTTTTATTATAATTTATCGGATTTGTGAGGTGAGGGTAACTCGTTGTCATGAACTGCTAACTAATAGATTGTAAATTGCTGCAGGTTCATATACCATTACTTTTCAGAACATACTGTTCCACCATAGATCAGAACAGTCATGTTCGCGAGTTGCTTACATCAAAAGACGTAAGTGGATGCTCCTGTTTCACCATATTCACTTTGGGAGGCTTACTAAATGAACATAATTTATTGCTTGAGTATGATATCAATAACTATTAACTTTTGCAATAGTAGATAACTCACAATGTGAAACAGTTGCAGCTCCTTACAAATATAACATGTAAAACAATTATACTGGCAGTTAAAAAGAGTGGCCACGAGTTTTATTGTCCGTTCTTTCTCGTGGTTCTACCTATTGCATTGCGAACGTGGCAGTAAATGTAAATGTAGAATCATCTAGTAATTAACTTTAATCTTTGACGTTCATAAGCGTAACTTTGTGACCTAAATGAATAAATGATTTTGAGTTTGAGTTTAGTGATTTTGGCAAATGGCTACTTGTTGTATCTAATTATAGAACATGACTAAATATTACTTTAGTGGTTCAAATTTTCATCCTCTATTTAACCCCTCAGGGGTGGCATATTAAAAGTCTTGCCTTAATGGACGCCTACGCCGAAAGTGTAATTAGAGCTTATAACATGTTATGGCTGGTCATTCGCAATATACCAGCAACGTTAGGCAAAGCATTCAAATGTCACCACTTGGATGGGTGACCGCGTATGGCATTTAAATCAGAGCGCTAGAGTGTTCCTTAGGGGACGTAAAGCTAGGTCTTGTCCTGAGATAAGGTCCCGGTTCTTATCTCAGGACAAGAATTGTTAGGCCATGTCGGAGTCCTTCGGGCGGCCTGACCTTCGACGCCAGAGTTTATTTGTTTATTTAGGTTAAGGCTTACCAACTAAAATACATACAAAACATTCATTTATAAAAGCACTTAACGTAGGATTTGATGCTAACATTGAGTAGGCCTCACACTCACACGAATGTCTTAAAAAGAATCCAGGAAAATCGGGTATGGTTGTCACACGGATTGGTTGTCACAGTGGCCATAACAGAAAACCGAAAAAAGGTAGAATAACTTAAATATACGGTATGTCGGAGCAGACTGACGAGAAGTACGGGAGGAAGTGTTGCTATCTCGCTCCTACAACGCCCTTTAATACACAAATATTTCACCTTTCGGTTTTCTGTTATGATCGCTGTGACAAAAGCCCGTGTGACTACCATAACTGGTCACCCCCACCGTCCAAATTCCATGTTGCCAGCACCAGTTGTTTAGGCTCCATGGTGGTAGATGTTTTGTGTGTCTACTTAGAAATCATATTTTAAAGAATCCCTTAGGTACAGAAGCAAAAATAAAGTACTAATGCTAACCAAGAAGGGTGTGTAGGTGGCATCGCGGAGCGTAGCTAAGTAATATTGCAAGATATTTTAACCACTGTTAATTATGTACATAATAAGTATACATATATATAGTATACAGAACTTATTTGTTAAAATTGTAAGCACTTTACAGTTTTATTCTATTCGCAATTTCTATATTGAAAAAGATGAATATAGTTCGGTGAAATATTTTCTACTGATAAAATCTAGGATGCTCATTATAATACCTGGATAAACCTGGCGTGGGTATAAGCGAGGTCTTACAACAAACAAGGTATTTTTAAATACATCCTTTTAACACGACGTAAGAAATCAATAATAATTAAATAATGTATCTAAATCTAATCTGATACTTATCTAATCTAATCTTATACTAATATATAAAGCTGAAGAGTTTGTTTGTTTGGTTGAACGCGCTAATCTCAGGAACTACTGGTCCGATTAGAAAAATTATTTCACTGTTAGATAGCCCATTTATCGAGGAATGCTATAGGCTATATAACATCACGCTATGCGCCACGGGAGCGGAGCAGTAGGCTTAAGTAACGCGGGTGTAACTGCGGGCTCATCTAGTGTATTATAAAATGAAGTCCGCTATCCTGCCTGTCTGTCAGAATAAACGCGATAAAATCAAAATTACTGAACGGATTTTGTACCGTTTTCATCAGTAGGTAGTGTGATTCCTGAGGCAGCTAGTAATAGGTGTATAATTCAATCATTTCACGCAAAAGGGCGGGCGATTTCTAGTAACACCTAGGTCCATACGTATACTCAACACTATATAGTCCCAAACTAAGCAGAACTTCTATTTTGATACTAGACAATGGATTAACAAATAATTATGAATGTATCTATCAGAAGTAGAAACTTCTCTTCTTCGGCTGCTGATATACATTACTATTTTGTCATTCAAAAGAGGGCCATACGTGCAATTTATAAGTTAGGTGCCAGAGATTCTTTACGTGATAAATAAGTAGATATATTGACAGTTGCATCGCAATATATACACTACCGCTCAAAAGTATTTGCCCACCTTGATTTGAGGATGTTTGAAGAAAATTATTTTCTTCTACTTGTACTAATTTTATTATAACAATTCATTGCCGTATTTCATTAAATCCAATATAGACAGTTTCCCAAAGATGATTTAACTAAAAAAACTTAAGTAACCAAAAAGCAGGCAGCGATTGCCTAGTGGATATACCAACAGACTGCCGTGCAGAGGGGTTCGAACCCACGGCGCGCACCACTGACTTTTCGAAGTTATGTGGTATTTATTTAATAGTTAATTATCGCTCGTCTCGTGCCTCGCATGATGCTATGCATGCATGCATGCATGCATGCATAAGCATGTTAAACCATCACTCTTGGCTCTCGTGAACTGTTGTTGACAGTCGCTACGCGGAGTCAGTATCTTAAATATTTAATCGTTATATACATTTGTTAAATTCTCGTTTTAAAAAGTGACATGTTAAGTGGAGGTGCCTCGTGAACACATGATTTTGCAGGTTTTGGATATTTTTATGATTTGTTGAATGCATTATTTATCCCTGATCATATCATTGTTCACTTGTCACCTTCACAAAATTCCTAAAACCTATTGGTTGCTGATACATCTATACTACTGAGCTATAGTGTTTTATTATTGTAGTATTCGCATGTTTTGTTTTTTTTTTACTTATTTTCCAATCAGTGACGTCAAGTGTTTTGTTTGTGTCAGCAATCATGGTACCACAAATTGTAAAATTAAGATTCTGTTTTTAAAAGAGTTGCATGCGTTTCTTCCAGGCTCTTCTCATAGCCCTACCATCACGAATCTGGTTGTAAAAAAAAAGAATTGACGTTCATAAGCGTTGCTTTTGTAACCTATATGAATAAATAACTAAATTTGAATTTGAATTTCTTACATAGAAGTTTTCTTTCTTACCTTCAATTCAACCCAAGTCTTCAAAACGTCACTAATGAAGGACGTGAGCGGAAGGGCTTAAAGTGCGATGAAATAACAAATCATCACATGTCCACTGCTGGACACAACCTATCCAAATTAGCGCCCCAATAGCATTGAGAATCATCGGCGATGACCATTGGATGACGCAGAGCTCCAAAGCCGGGAGCATCGCCGTAGTGTCGCCAGTCTATCGGTATTCTATCGGATACATTTTGGAGAGTGTGCAGAGGAACTACACAATCTGATTCCTCCTTCCCCTTTCTTCCATCGGACGACCAGACTAACGAGTCAGCGTCATCGTTACATGGTGGATATCCCACTTATACGCACGAAGCGCTTTGCTTCTTCCTTTTTTACACGACTGCCCAAAAAAAGGAGTGTAATGTTTTCAGGATTCATGTATTTATGTGAGTTTCTTTATTCCACTATAACTTCTAAATGCCTGGACTGATTATGATGTATGGGGTATCATTAGAATCCACACATCACCCCGAGTAACACTGGATATATATTTTTGAAAAAGTCAACAGGGCAGTCGAGTCTTTTAATTTTTTAATTATTATGTGTACCGCCAAGGTGTGGAACTCTTTACCCGAGTCTGTGTTTCTTGATGAGTACAACCTGGGTGTTTTCAAGTCACGAGTGAATAGGTACCTTCTAGGTAAGCGTGCTCCATCTTAGACCATATCATCGCTTAACATCAGGTGAGATAATGGTCAAACGCTAGCCTATCAGTAATAAAAAAAAAAATAATAATTGTGCAAAGCAATAGGAGGTTGTAGCCTACTACCACGCTGGCCAGACAGGTTGGCAGTGGGTTTGATGTCGGTGTAACGGATGCCAGGAATCGAACCTTAGCTGGTCCGCCACAGTGCGCTGGTGGTGTGTGACTGGCGATTGTTCCTACGACTATGTGTGTTCTTATTTATTTATTTATTTATTTAAATCTTTATGCACTAAAGTGTACATGGGTGGACTTAATGCCATTAGGCATTCTCTAACAGTCGACCTTTAGGTGGTGCAGAAATAAATGTGGTAGGTGCATTGGAAGCAGTGAAAAGTCGAATACTGAAAAAATAAATATAATATATAAACCAGATACCTAATTTATTAGGTAATACATAATTATATGTATACTTATAGTAGTCAGATAAATACTGCAACATATGAGTATATATAATAAATACATATTATAGATATCTAAATAAGTACTAAACATATAAAAATACATAATTATATAATATATATACACATATATATAATATACTATAACTGATGCGAATGATGTGCTGATTCCCTCAATCTACTAAATAGGAGCTCTCGGACTTTCATTTTGAATGCATAACGGTTGGTGGACATTCTGACTTCAGGAGGGAGCCTATTCCAAAGCAGTACAGCTTGAACTATGATGGAGGAATTGACAAAACCAGAAGTGTGAGTAGGACAAGCAAGAAGTAAATTATGAGAAGATCGAAGTTCCCTTTCATGAGTAGAAGAGAGATATTGAAAGTATGTTTTTAGGTAATCAGGAGGAGAAGGGGCAGTAAGAGCACGCAAACTCCGGCGTTGACGTATGGGTAACCACTTGAGTTCGGAACGGAAAGCAGATACGTGATCATACTTGCGAAGATTATAAATGAATCGAATGCAGTTATTTAGAAGTCGGTCATATTTGTTGAGATGTTCTGCATTCAGGTCATAATAGCACATATCACTATAGTCGATTAAGGGAAAGATTAAGGTCTGCACAAGCGTTGTCTTGGTTTTGGGAGGCAGAAAATTCTTGAGGCGATAAAAGGCGCGGAGAGTACCGGTGACTCTCTGACTAACACTAGTAGCCTGGGCTTGCCAGTCGAGAGTGGAATCAATATGCAATCCTAGGTCTTTGACGACAGGACTAAACGGAATTATTAGCCCATTAAACGTAACCCGAGGCAGGGTTGTTAAGTCAAGTCTGCGTATCATGCATTGACTGCCTACGATTATGGCTTGACATTTGGCAGGATTGACATCGAGGTCGAAATCTTTGGACCATGCCAAAATCGTGTCCAAATCTCTGTTCACCTCTGCTATCGCCAAAGCCACGTTATCCACTTTCGCCTGGGAGTACAGCTGCAAGTCATCGGCGTAAAGATGATACGAACATTGAAGTCTAAGGGTCAAGAGGTTAATAAAAGTAGAGAAAAGTAAAGGATAGAGTATGCCACCTTGAGGGACACCAGAGCTAAGATCACGCCAACTTGATGAAATTTCATCAACGCGGACCGCCTGCTGTCGTCCCTGAAGATACGTTGAGAACCATTCCAGTGAACTAGGCGAGATCAGAAGATGGGAAAGGATTGATAGAAGGATGTCGCGACTAACGGTATTAAAGGCGTTCGAGAAGTCAACCAAGGCCAACACAGTGATCTTAGTCTCCTCCATACGCGCCCTAATATCGCCAGTCACTTTAAGGAGGGCGGAGGTAGTGCTATAGCTAGGTCTGAAGCCAGATTGCAAAGGACTCAAAAGCTTGTTTTGATGTACAAAACTGGATAGTTGCTTATGCACACTAGCTTCTAGCACTTTGGATAGGAAGGGAAGTATAGAGATAGGACGATAGTGTTTTGGGAGAGAAGGACTCTGGATTTTAGGCAATGGGATTACAAATGCTTTGCGCCACAAGGAAGGGAAGGTACCACTGGCTAGTGAAAAGTTGACGATGTGGGATATAGGAAAGGTGAGGTGATCAAGGATAAGGGTGATCATACGAAGGCTAATGACATCGTGTTCTTCTATCTGTGTGGACTGTATGGCTTCGATCTATTCGGGGCTTCAAAAATAAAACATCTTCATACGTTGGGAGCGATGCTGTTCAGGTGTTCGGTGCTTGATGGTTACATATGGTTACTTGGTCACAAGATGGTGGTTGGGACGCCAACAAACTGGCCGAAAACATTGTCGCTTAGGTACTTTGAAACGTTACCTTAACGACGATCACCGCACCGAACATGTGCACAGCGAATCTTTATTTTCAATCAGGTACATACATGTACAAGTTAGGGCCTAACCTTCGATAGCTCTTAAGTATAGCCCTAAGCTTGCACGTACCTAAACCTAGACTTATCCTAATTTAAGCCTACTGGTTCCTATATCTAGCCTAGACTATCTTATGATATACCTATCCCTATTTTAGATCTAACTCTAACCTAACTCCCTAGTCTACCCTAGCCCTGTTAGGTATAGTGTACAGCGAGGCCGTGTACACTGTGGTCACACAGACTGTCGCGTATACAACCTTAATCCCTAGTTCCCTAGCAGTCCCTGGGATCCCTAGGCCGGGATATCTGTCGCCGGGAGACCTAAGGCGACAGACGGAAAGTGGGTAGGATTAGGGTGTAGTGAAGTGGGTTTTCTCACTGCCGGTCGAGCAGACTCACAAGACCGATCATGGTGACGGCTAAGGGTGTCTTGGCCGCAGTGAGAGGTGAGGGGTAGGGTATGAGTCAAAGCCGGGAGTGAGCTAATGACTGATTTATTTCTTAAAATTATTGTCTTATATACTAAACTTATTCTATATACACATACACACGTATTTAGTTGTGTGCCGTCGGTGTATTGC
Organism: Euclidia mi; assembly: GCA_944739405.2. Classification (NCBI taxonomy): domain Eukaryota; kingdom Metazoa; phylum Arthropoda; class Insecta; order Lepidoptera; family Erebidae; genus Euclidia; species Euclidia mi. The sequence continues at coordinate 72,987,107 of OX123183.2, read as the reverse complement.
GCCGATGCAGCATCTTTGAGCCGACCGCCGTACGTGATAAGTTAGTTGATCTTATAATATCACGCATCTTCCTCGGTGATAAGTTGGATGTGTGTTGGAATGCCAAGAATGTCATGTTCATGTTTGAACAATACATGTAATTATCTTAGGTACTATGATACATGCATATATGATCTATACATAGCTAGATAGGTCTTAAAAAGTTCTATCTATTGCTATACAATACCTAAACCTAACTGCTTGCGTCACTAAGCTATTCAAGAAAAACTATCGAAAAATTTCGTCACACAAGGGCTCGCCCACTATATTTTCTATTAAAAAACTATTAAATACTATAGTTATATATGTAATTTTGGTTGGCTGTTGTGTGCAACTATATGGGGCATCTATTAAAATAAGAACCATGGAAATATCTTTATTCAATTCTAAGTTATTACAGAAAACCTACGATGCATAAGTAAAAATACAAATTGTTAATCTTACGATGAGGTTAACAAATGAAAGAATTAGTTGTTCGGTAAAAAGTTGATATATTCAAAGTAACACAGTGACCGCGGAGCACGTTTGGTGGAGCCCGTGTCTTTACTCGATTCGTGCAGATCGCGAACTGATTAATACGGCGTGTATAACGTGCAATAGAGTAATATGCTGACGCTGCTCCTTGTACGTGCCTTGCACCGTACATGCTCCCGACCGGAAAGTAATACAAAATAAGATAAAATATAAGTTGCTATTGCTTTACAATAAAAATATAACGTTTGTAAGACGATTTTTAATTTTTAAACACTTGCATCTGAGATGCTAAACACCCTACGAGGTATAGGTGAAGTGGCTGAGTCAGTCATTTCAATGTTGATGGCTTTTAACGCACTTGCACTTAAACACTGCACTTGCGGTGGGCGAGGTGCCCTTCTTTGCTTATGCTTACGCGCACTCACTGCACTGATACTGCTGGTGGGCGTAGCGGGCGCGGGCAGCTCTCGTCGAGCGCCCTCCCGCGGGATCTCTTGACGTCTGCGTCTCCACAACAACCAGGCGGCTGCTACTGCTGCTGCTAACACTAAGCCATAGCTGATGGCGTAGTGGTGTATGTGGTGATAGAAATCAGATTCATCTCCTATGAGCGTAGCATTTTTCAAATGCTTGATCTTCTCACCCAGTTCTTGTATTTTCAAGTGGATGTTCAAGTCAGCGGTTTCGTTTCCATACATGCTCGAGGAAATGTTAAGAATATGATTAATCGGTGCAATCTGTGGACTATAAACATCAGCTGACCCAATTTGTATCGTCGTAGATAGTTGCGAGTTATGAGCATAAGCAGTAAAATGCTGTTCTTTCACAATACAGTCTGGCGCAAGGTTAATTATACGAGTATCATTCACCTGTTCGACGGTAACATGATCTCCACACATAAAGCGTAGCGCACATTGTTCACAACAGTAAAATAAATATTGATTTATTTTACTCAACTGTATCAACAGGGTACTACAAGTAGCAATGGTTGCTTGACATCTCTTAGTGGCAGCATCATGAATGCACAAACCATGGTCAATATTTAAATGATAGATGTATGCATATCGCAGACATAGTTTAAAGACCCCACATCAACACACTGCTGTATTTCGTTATCTTTTAAAGGTAAATTAATATCTTTCTGTAAGTTAATAGCTACATACTCTGCTATTGGAGTAATTACTAAAATATTGTCCGCTCGCTTAAATGGAATGGGTAATATTTTATAAAGCTCATAGTTATCTCTCGTAATCAGAGGTATCCTAATCTCAAAAATAAAATAATTGCTAGTTAATCGCGCCTTGACCTTCAGCAACTGATAGATTTTAGCCATTTCGTTATGAATATGTTTGATAGGAAGTGACAAGTCGTTCGTCAACTGTCCTGCTATAATGTTTAATTCATGTTGTAATTGCTGAGCTGAAAGAATGTGCGTATTAAATTTATGATGATGAATATCAGTGAGCATATCCACTAACTTTTCTTGAACATTTTGTATATTTAAAATCAAATTATTTGCTATCATAGCCGATAAAGCAAACTCATTCATAACTCCAATGCTTTTGACTTCCTGAGTCAATGTGTTCGCTGCCTTATTTAATTCATTTAAACGCTGATTGATAACTTTGTGCTGTTTATTTATAGTATCTTCAATTCTTTGAAGAACATTATATTCTCCTTCATTTACTGATGTTTGATTTTTCCACAAATTAACTAAATGCTGCTGATTACTCCTAATAAGTGAAATATCTTTTTGATATTGTTCGGCAAAGCGATCGTCTAGTACTCCGAACAATGTATTCGCAAGGTATCCTATTCCATTAACAATACCGCGTCGTTTACGAATACTAGTGCTGTTTTGATGACCAAGTAGAATGAGGTTGGCGAACTCTACTTCTGAGAAACTGTGACGTAGTTGTGATAACACAACGACACAATGTGACGTCATACTTATAGACGTACACATGGTTTCTAGATAAGATTGATATTTTTGTAATGCTGTCATGCCTTCCCAATATGGATTCATGTTATAATAGACCACAAGTTTCCATTGATCACGCGTTAATTTCATATTACCGATTTTATCGAAATATAAACCTTGAGAAACGTTTAATTTTGTTATGTTATAAGAAGCAAATGAGTTACCAATTAAAGACATAAATAAAATAAAAGATAACGCTAGTGAGAAGAATCTATTAGTCGTGGTTGTTCTCCTCTTTGTAGGTTGCTCAGGCGCGCTTTCTTCTGCTGTCTTTTCATTGGAAAATGCTGATACAGGTAGCACCGATAATTTGACAATCGGTCTCTTCAAAATACCGTTTTTTGTCTTCAGTGACACTACCCGGACTAAACCATCTGATCCAGGATGTAGATCTATTACTCGTCCCATCATCCATTTCCCGGGAGGTAAATTGTCATCCTGAATAGTCACCAAGTCTCCTACCTTCAGATTGTCTTGCTGTTTGCGCCATTTGCTGCGAACCGACAGTTGGGTAAGATATTCTGACTTGAATCTCTTCCAGATATCGCGTGCTAGTTTGTCTGCTAAGTACCATCTGCTTCTCGCGTCTTGCTCCGTTTCTATGATGTTTGATCCTACTCTTCCAGTTAAAAAGTGCGCGGGAGTTAAATAATCTAAATCTTCTACATCTTCTGTTAAAGGGCACAAGGGTCGAGAGTTTAAACAGCTTTCAATTTGAGCTAACATGGTGCTAAACTCCTCAAACGTTAACTTTTGATCTCCGACTACTCTTTTTAAATGATGTTTCACGCTTCGTACCGCTCTCTCCCATAATCGAACTGCGCTTGGCCAAGATGGTGCATTAAAATGCCACTCAATATTTAGATCTGCTATTTCTCTAAAGAAGCTGCAGCTCTAATAAATTAGTTAGAGTACTCTTGTAGGGTATGACAATAGGGTACTTCATGCTGTTAGTTATTTGTGCGTTTTTCAAACACCCCCCGACTCTTAAAACTCCGTCCGAATCAAAGAAAGGATTCAAGTTCAATAACCGGCCTTTCTTACTCCAGCTGTTATTTTGCTGATAATAAACAATGTCCTCTTCGAATTCCTGTTGCTGTACATGTTTTATTATAAGTAATTTTGCGAACTTAAGCTCTCGTAACGTGAGATACAGCTGTTTCTGTTTACATACGCCTTTGTTTTTAAACGATTCGATCGCTCTTAATGTTCTAGCTAATACTCTTACAATCTTATTAAATGAACTATATTGCTGTAATAGGGATGAAATAATATTTTCCCCTACTTTGCCCTTTTGCGTAACATGTACGTGTTTCTTTAAGCACTCCTCGTTAGTGGTATAAGTGGCTGGATCTGCCTGTGTCAGTTCCAATGATTGTAGCCACTCGGGTCCCTGCCACCAAAGTGCTGAATTTGCTAATTGGTTTGCTAAAAGTCCTCTACTTGCGGCGTCTGCGGGATTCTCAGCGGATTTCACGTATCGCCAGCGACTATGTTCAATGATTTCTGCTATCCTTTTGACACGATTTGCCACGAACGTCTTCCATCGACCCGGGTCGCCTTGCAGCCAACCCAAGACGACCATGGAGTCGGTCCAACCATACACCTGTACTCTGTGTTTACCTAAGCAGTGCACTACTTTGTCCATCCATTTTGATAATAAATGGGCACCGCATATTTCTAACCTTGGCAATGATATTGTTTTGTTACACGGGACTAGCCTAGTTTTGGATCCTACTAGGATCACAGTTATTTGCCCATTTCTCACGATGCGGGCATAGATGACCCCAGCATACGCTTTTAGGGATGCATCGCAGAACCCGTGCAACTCAATAACGTCACCCTGCTGATATCTAATCCATCTAGGAATTGCACATTGCGCTAAGCTAGAGATGTTTGATTTAATTTTTAACCACTCCTTGTTAATTTCATCCGGTATACGGTCATCCCACTCTAACTTTTCAGACCATACCTTTTGAAAAAGTAGCTTTAGCTTAGTTGATAAAGGAGCTAACCATCCGAGAGGATCGAATAATTTCGATATCTCTGATAAGATAGTCCTTTTTGTATGAACTACCGGATGATCAGCGATATTAAACTGAAAGATAAATTTGTCGCTTTGAGAATCCCACCGCAAACCTAAAGTTTTCGACGTACTGTCTGTTTTAAAAATAAACGTTAGTTTTTGCTGGCTCGTGTTTTTATCTATATTGTCTAATAACGTTGGCTCGTTAGCGATCCACTTCCTAAGTGTAAAACCGCCTAACTTTAGGACATGATTGATATCTGCTATTACCTGTTGACCGCTCTCAAGGTCCTGAAATGAGTGGACGAGATCATCCATATACATAGCTTCTTCTATCACTTCAGCTGCTTCCGGATAGGTTCTGCTTTCATCAGCTGCCAGTTTTTTCAATGTCATAATGGCTAGGAAGGGGGCGGGCTTAAGGCCGTAACTTAGAGTGGTCAGCTGATAAGGTTTTATAGGTTGATCTCGTGTTTCTCTCCATACGATCTGCTGATAATGCTGGTCATCCTCGCTCACCATAATTTGCCTGTACATCTTTTCAATGTCTGCTGTGAAGGCATATTGATATAACCGCCATTTTAATATCAAAGACTGCAAGTCCTTTTGTAAGTTAGGGCCTCTATATATGATGTCATTTAAGCTATAACCACTCGATGTTTTAGCCGAAGCGTTGAACACTACTCTGAGCTTTGTAGTGTCTGATTCAGCACGCTGCACGGCATGGTGAGGAAAGAAACACGATGTTGTTGATTTTTGATCCCTATTATGACCCATCGTTGATGGTATCATATGCTGCAACGTCTGATATTCGCTAATAAATGCTTTATAGTGCTCTGCTAAAGCTGCTTGTTTTTCGAACTTCCTTTCTAAGTTACGAAACTGTGCTATTGCTATCCCTTTTGACAATCCTAATTTGTCCTCAACACCCTGTTTGATAGGTAATTTAACCACGTAGCGACCGTCCTCACGGCGCTTTGTAGTAGCTAGATAAAAATCGATGCATGTCTGATCTTCGGAGGATAAAGCGGATTCATGCTCAATATCCTCCACCTCCCAAAACTGCTGTATATCACTAATGTTATTTAACACAACGTTACAAAGATAGGACTGCATTCTACCAAATAAAATCCAGCCGAGTTGTGTCTGTTCTGCTAATGGCTGGGATGGCTCATCACCTCTGCTGATACCACCCATTTTGATCAATGCCTAAATGTCTGAACCCAAAAGTAAGTCTACTGGTCGGCTTACGTAAAATTCTGGATCTGCTAAATTAATGTTTTGAATAAACGGCCACGACGGTTTTGCAAAAGTAATGTTAGGTAAACGTTTCATTAAATTGCTCATGATAAGTACATCTGTACTGAACGTGAAGTCGTTGTACGTCGACATGCACGTTATGTTAATCATACCTTTAGCACTGCAAGCGTTTTCACCTATTCCGTAAACTACACCTCTACAGAACGTTCGTTTTACACCTAATCTTTGCGCGGCGTGTTCTGATATTAAAGAGACCTGAGACCCTTGATCGATAAGTGCTCTTAATATATGATATGATCCATCTGCCGATACGACTTTGACCAAAGCCGTTGCTAATAATATTTCTGCTGAGTTTGCAGGTGTGACATGAAGGTTATTTCCAACGTGCTCGGTTGATTTCGCAATTGGTTCGTGCCTACAAGGTGTTGATTTCAATTTAATGCAGGCATCATGTAACAGTGAATTATGTTTTCCACTGCATTTGCGACATCGTTTTGTAGAAATGCATGGCTTGCCATTATGACTAAATAGGCAGTTAATGCATGTTTTTAATTCGTTAGTAGTAGTTAGTAGACAAAGAGTTGAAATCTTTACAATGATAAAGGCTATAATCGTCATTGCACAAAGGGCACTTAATCGAGGTCACAGGAAATGATTTATTCATATTTTTATAATACGAATGATTATTATTTTGTTTCTTTACTGAATCTTGCGATTTAGATTGATTGCCGTGCAAAGATTTTGTGTTAACTTGATCTTGCTTTCTCCGCGCGGACTCGAGGCTAGTGAATTTACTCTCGAGGAAAGATAAAAAGTCTTTAAGAATAGGTAATTCACGTGGAGATTTTAACGATTCTAAATAATCGCTATAGATATTGCTATCGAGTTTTTGCGATAGTATATGGACCAAAAAAGGGTCCCAAGTGGACACATCTACTCCTAAGTTTTCGATGGCATGAAGCGTCTCTATGGTGACGTCATGCATCTTTTTAATCTGTGCTAATGATTGCTGATTTATGCTAGGAAGCCCTAATAACGTGTTCAAATGAGCTGTAAATATTAATTTCTTATTTTCATAGCGATTTGTAAGAATTTCCCAGCAAGCTTTATAATTATCTGCGCCTATATGAAGATGCTGTATGAGTCTCTCGGGTTCACCGCTTAATTTACCCTTTAGAAACTGCATCTTCTGCGCTAAAGATAATGATGGATTGTTGTGGATAGCCTCATTGAAGAGGTCTTTAAACGATGTCCACAGCTGATAATTACCGTTAAATATAGGAATATCTATTTTAGGTACAGATTTTTCCCTATGAGATACTGACCAAAGCTTCTGATTCACTGCTTTTTTGAGACTGTTGAAGGTTGTCTCGTGTTTTGTGAAGATGTACTCGTACTCTTCGTCCTCCCCGTCAGTTTCCATATAGATCTCCCAGTGCAGGCTATCTACCGTATTCCAGCGAGACTACAACTCCTTAAGGACATCTTCGAATTCCCATTTCTCGTTGATATGTTCTAGCTGGATATTGTTGGCGGTTTTCATGAATGCTTTGAAGTTGACCGCTTGCTTGCGCAACAACTCATCTATTCTGCTCATGGAACCCGTGGAAGTCATTCCACGAGACGGACCAGCTTCCAGCTCTATCATGCGGCCTTCTGCTTTTCTTGGCGACTCCTTCTGCTGCTCAGACTTCTCTCCCACTGCTGTACGGACTGAAGATGGAGTTTGCGCCAGTGATTGTTCCTGCTGTTGCTGATCGATCAGCTCTTTTGTCGATGAATACAGCACCTTTGTCTGCTCATACTCGTTACTCGTAAAATATTTATGTTCCTTAATTCCTAGCCCACAGATAGTTGTATGATTATTCTCATATTCTAACCAGTAATTCTGTAGTATATTTAGCCGCCTCCTGAAATAATCAGGTGTTCTCCTTTCTAACCCTGCTTTTTGCAAATTAGTCGCAAATTTCCTAATCGCTTCTGTAATTTCCTGTTGGCTAACATACAAATTTTTCATCTCCATTTTGGTTAAGAAAAATATGGAAAGATCTTACTTGAAAACCGCTGACTTGGCTGCTCTGCTGGTCTCCTTACTCTCTGCTGCTTGCTCCTGCTAATTGCTTCCTCCAGACAGACCTCTGCTAAATTTCACCAAACTGCGGCACGTGTACTTTTTGCTGACGCGAGTTACGACACCGCGTGTTAAGTCTCTCACTGTTTTTGGCAAGTTTGCTTGTTAAAGTCCCCGACGCGCGCGAGGTCCTATGCTCGAAGGGCCAATTTGTTAATCTTACGATGAGGTTAACAAATGAAAGAATTAGTTGTTCGGTAAAAAGTTGATATATTCAAAGTAACACAGTGACCGCGGAGCACGTTTGGTGGAGCCCGTGTCTTTACTCGATTCGTGCAGATCGCGAACTGATTAATACGGCGTGTATAACGTGCAATAGAGTAATATGCTGACGCTGCTCCTTGTACGTGCCTTGCACCGTACACAAATTTTCTTAAGTAAACATTGTCGTACATGAACAAAGTTTATGATAAACATGCAAATGTTTGTTATTATGTTTATTTTAACTATATAAGGTAATAACTAGCAATAAGAAAGTATCTAGACATGATTTCAAGCCTATACGAAGCTAAAAAACACTTATAGAACTATTTTTTTTGCTAATTTTCACTATTCTAGCGTTATTTTATCACTTTGACGTGTCCGGGAACCGAACCCGGTGTACCGCACGATGGATAGCACTGATTTTATACGATTTTCACTCGCGGTTTCGAATACACTATTCACTGTCATAGTTTTTAATGTCTGTCGCGAACAGTCGGGTTCCGTCTTTTCTACAAGATTTCCTTTGTGTATTTCTTAGTTTGCGACTTCTTAGGACCCCTACGTAATGAAATAGGATAGTGAAATATTGTATTCTTAATCCGTCATCACATGGAGTGCATGTAAAATATCATTACTATTCATTGACGTAGTTTAAAAAAAATACCTAGACATATTTCTCAAACTACCATAGTTGAAACGTGTTGATCTGGTCTCCAAAACATCCGTAGTCTTGCTGTACCAAGTAAGTTTAAGAGTAACTTAACAGTTACTCAGCATTCTAGGATTTACAGGTTTCCTTTTTTACTTGGAGCCGATTAGGTTTTATTGACTTAAATGATTCCGACAGTAAAATATAAAAATCTTAGGATTGCAAACAGGGTAATTTCACGTTATCTGGTAATCGAATCAAACGTTTTCTTCATCGTTTTTCAAAAGCTTTTTTTTAAAGCGACTATGCAATTCCTTCTCACACTGTGGTATGCGATTAGAGGTAAGATATTAAAACTTTTCTTATCTCAATTGAGTGCTCTACTTTAAGGTTTTTAATGTCTAACATGAAAGTCTTATTATCATTCAGAAGCTTCTAAGCGTCGTGTGTCGTCAATGCGTCGTAATATAATTAAAGGACAATTTTGAAATTTTTGTTTAAATAATAATCATGAAATATGAATATCTGATCATAATCATGAAACAAATCGAAAGTGCAAAATATGTCGACACGTTCACGGAAAAGTAAATTTATAAATTTCACGAGACACACTCTCATTCTCACATAGTATCTCAACAGTAGGCCTAAGAGACTAAAAGGCAAAGACAACATTTTGAAATAAAAAAACCAATGATAAACAAATTAATGAACTTTTGAAATACGTGCATAATTGCGCTAATTACATAACACGTCAGTATTGCCACATAAAATTGTACATTTGGGTTTTCTATTTTATCTTTACTTATGTGTTTACTGTAATGGTGTTGCTCGCTACACCAAATTAAATAATAATATATAGTCCTTAGGTCGCATACTTGTTTCCACATGTGTTTGTCTTATCGCTACGCTGGCGCCAACGTTATGCAATTAGGAAACTCATAAATCCCAAGAGTTTGACAAATTTATAAGAGTTATGTGACAGGCATATAAGTAAAGAAATAGCCATGAAATGTGAGAAAATATTGGCACTGTAGTGTTCACATGCTGTATAGTTGAGGATCATAAAAAAGGGGATCAACGATAAGAAACGGACCCTTGTCAGGTAGTTTAGGAAATACGGAACCGGGCGGATCTGGGACAGTCAGTCTTAGGACGCGGAAGAGGCCAGTTCACGGGAACGCTCTAGCGTGGTAGTTCAGACAGTTGGTCTTTTGGCGCGAGAGAGATCGGACCTGGCCTAGCGCGTAAGAGGTTCGACCAACACGGTCGATAATTAGTGCTTAGTGATATCGAAGAACAAGGCGAGCGGCTTCAAGAGAAGGTGATCAGCACAGGGCAAGGGGTAAGTTTGGCAGTGACGCAGCTAATAGTCCGGTGAGTGTCTGTTATTCACTTTACTGTAATTTATTGCATGAACTGTATAACATTAATAACTCTGTTGAGTATCTATGTCTATATCACACCATATATACATATACCAGGCTGACTAAAATATAAAGTTCTCTATGAGATATTGTACATAGTTATATTATCAATAACCGCGTGTACCATTAGTAGTGGTTCGTACCTTGTTGATGGTGGATGTAAAGACGAGCGATGTATGATGGGAGTCTCCGTATTTGCGATCAGGTGGTAGAATGCAGGACTTTCACAATCGCTGTCTAAACCTGCGTACAGGCCAGTACATAGCAGCTGACAAGGTTTTAAAGAGCGAAAGAAGAGCCACCTGTCGGTCACGCGGTAGCAGTAAGACCTAATGCGGCTAACCTAGCGGCGATTGTAACGAGAGCTTCCCCGCAAACTATGCGCGATGGCTTAATACGTTTTAATTGACTATGTTTGTATGGGCTTCAATGTTGTGACTTGCGGCAAGGAGGCGTTTTGTGACATCAGTTCTGAGACTGTTACTGTACGTTCAATACTGTACACTGGATATCGCTGAAATACTCGGCGCCGATAATACTATATGACTAATATACCTGGATCATGTTCTCCGTCTCCCTGGAGCTGCCGTCTCTGAGATACGCTGCCTTGTACTCAAGTACCAATATGTGAAGCATGAATATATGGAGAGTGATTTTGTGATGACAAACCAATACTAATGTATCGCTGTCTTTAGTATTTTGATGACCACTTTCATTCAATTATAAGCGTTTACGTTTGGTAAATGCTGTCAGTAGAGGAATATAGAGGAAGGGACGAATTCCATAGTTCCTGCGCGGGCGTAGGGGCGCGGGAACCCTGGCCACAAATTACTTGGCGGGGCCAGGCTGAAATTGATATTTTAGACCCAGTTAGTAAGAAAACTAAAATTTTAATCAGCCTGGGGTCCATAGGATTCCGTTACATTACATATATCAATTTAACGCCATTTTAAAAAATCACGAAATAAACACAACCACCACATCCATCTTATTAAAGTAACAAAGAAATTAATTTCCCCCGTCTCGGCTTTCACAAGTAATTATTTGAAAACAGATTGCGCCTGTCACAAGGGAAGATGCCATGTACCTACCTACAGATTTGTGCCACTTTCTACCGACAATAATATAAGGATTTTAAGGCTTTTGAACTTAAAATCTGTAGCGCCATTATAACATCGAGCCGATTAAGATAGAGGAATCTATTTCCTGCGTCGTCGGCTAAAACAAGGTATGATCCATTTTTATACAAATTTTAATTAATGCTCTCACGCCTTCAATCACCGAAGGAGTAGGCAGAGGTGCAATATTATACCCACATTTCGCCATGAATTTTTGGTCCCACGTAATAGGGGGCGAGCCTATTGCCGTTACCAGGCACATCACTAGACTCCGTGCTGCTACTGAGAATTCGTAAAAACCCAGTAACACTTTTTCATGACCCGGGAATCGAACCCGGGGCCTCCGGTCAGCAGTCGCATACGCTATCCACTGGATCACGGAGGCAGTCAAATTTTAATTAAACTTGAAATATAACTACAGATAATGTAGTATTTCACTGATTCTTTATTTATCGTTTGCTACAAGAACAGCTTAATAGACCTACGTAAATAGGGAACTGGAGATTAATTTACACACGAGCTTATTCAGGGCAGGACTGATCAAAACCAGCTCTTGAACAAGTACCCATGAATAAATTTGCGCGTCACATTTGCATATTCAAGAAAAATGGATACGCGAAAAACTTTTTGGTAACAATTAAATTGAATATTAAGGGAAAGGAAGAGAACACCCAATTGTTGTATTGTCTTAGCGTTCCTCAGCACTTTGAGATGGTAAACCGGAACTTGTTGTCTGGCCGTCATGTCTCAGCTACTGTATTCATCTCGTTTACTTTTAATTCAAGTTGTTTATGAAAGATGAAAATGAGTTAAGTACTTTAGTACATATATATCGATGGTTAAGACGTTATTCTTTATTTTGAACTTAACTTACCGTTATGAAATTTAAACAACATTTCTAAAGTTATTTGGATTGAATTGTTCCCTAGCTGCAAAACAATTCAATGTAGAAATCGTTTTGACACGTAATATCTAATGATCGCGTCCGCCAATATGGCTCATCTAACAGAATTTCTCATCTCGAAGACAGCGTCCAGACACGACAGAGTTAAATTAAATGTCTGATAATTATCATCGTATCATCCCTCCTAAAACACTTTTATTATAAAACTTGCGAGTGCATCGTTTTTCAAATTCATGTTAATATTACTTGCAAATTTCCGTCCATACCTAGTAAAGAAACGGCGAGCTAGTTCGATCGAAGCTCTCATTATCGGATATATTACGTAGCGTGAACTTATAACAAAGTTGTAAGCTCGCTCAGTATTCCTACGTTACAGAATAACTCGGTACACTGATATTGAAATAGAACAATAACAAGATTTCACACAAAAAGATCGTCATGTCGAAACGTACACGGACGCCGCCATATTCACAACGTTTCTTTCTAACTCAAGTGCCAACTCTGAACGTAACCAACTGAGATGTTGTGTTAAAAGAAAATTATGACATAATCATTAGGTCGAATAAACATTTTAATTTACAACTTATAGGGCCAGAAATATGATATACTAATTATACTACGTCCCAAGAACAGCTTATAATTTTTTTAAAGAGCCGCTTTAATTACAAATGTTGTTCTTAACATACCGTCTCAACATCGTCTGCAATTTTTCTTTTTGTACACATCTGACGTTTACGATAAGATAAATAAGAAAAGTTGGAAAATGTAATATAAGGCAAAAACAAAAAAAAAACTGATACACTTGAGCATTCACCTGTAATGAGCATTCTCGCGAATATTACAAAACAAATTAGTGTGTTTTAGCGAGCATTCTCACGAACATTCAGGCGAGCCTTAGAATATACATAATACATAGAATTCGCGCTACAATGGCGGTTAAACCCTATATAATATCTGTACCTGAGAAGCATATAACTGTAAGAGCCAAAAACCAAACTTTACAGAAGGCTTTTTCTCAAAAATAACTGACAATCTTGACTTTAAGGAGTTTGTGATATAAAATGTGGCAACATTTTGCAGAACATGTTTAATTAGATGATAACTACACTAATAAACTTTAATTAGGTAACAATATTGAGGTCAATTTTACAGTATAATTGGTACATTTTTAAGGAAATATAAAAAACTGTATCACATACAGTGTTATGCTTTTAAACAATTTTACTCTTATATTAACAGTCGGCAACATACCTTAGAATTTGAATTAAAATAAACAGAAAAAAAAAGAAAATAATTATAAAAAATGTTCAAATTCAAAAGATCCATGTTGTGAACTATAAGAGGATTCTTTGTTTTACAAATTTTAACGAACTGCTTCCAATCACGTGGAACTATAATATTAAAACGAGATAGTTCACTTTTCTTTCTTTCTATGACTGAATGGACAATGTGTGTGGCCACGATGTAGAAATAAGTGGTTGATTTTACAATCAAATTAGCTATTTCAATTGCTATTTTTGGCTACTATAAAACACGGGAATTGTTACCGACTGCCGTGTTTTGTAGTAGCCAAAAATAGCAATACAAAAGTACTTATTACATTGCGGTTCCTGACCTTGTGGTGACGGATTAAGAATACGGAATGTCACCACCCCATATCATGCCATGGGTGTCGTAAGAGCCGACAAAGGCAGCATATTATGCAGAGAACAGCACTGTAAGAGAAGGAAAACTTGATACGAACCCTATACCAACCCGTTTGGCCAGCGTGGTGTAGTAGGCCAATTCCTCCTTTCAAAGGAGAGGCCTGGTCAAGCAGTGGACTGTTAAAGGCTGATGATGATACATTGCGGTTTTGCCCCGAACAATTGTCAGACCAAATTTTAATTTCTTCCGTTTTTTCTTCCTTCTAGTTAAGAACCCATTCAATGATGCATGATCCTACTTCATTGTCTCCTCTACCTCCTTGTGTTTCATCCCACATCATACAGTAAGACTGTTATGCGTGTTATCCGTATCATTATGTAAAGTTTCGTTGAACCCGCCGCATGAACTTATTTTGAAGTGTTTGTAGCCTATGGATCCTGTGTGGCCTAGGGTGAGCGAACTGCACTAGCATATGGCATTATAGGCCTAATACACGATGTGTATAACCTTATCTTGTTCCTAAGCGATAGTTTAAATTTAGCGTTGACTAAGCTATGCAAGCCCAAGCACAGAGAAGGCTCTATTGCGAGCCTTCGTAATGTGTGAACGGAACGATAGTCGATCATCAAGAATCCCACCAAGATATTTGGCTTCCGTAGTCCATGGAATAGGGGACCCAAATATCCTTTTTTGTGGGGTCGCACCCGGAGGGTACTGGTGAGGAGCTCTCCGGTGGAACAGCACCGCCTGACTCTTCTCGGGATTGATCTCTATCTGCCATCTCCGGAACCACGCGCCTAAGGCGTTGGCTGCGGATTGGAGCTTCCTACTGAGTGCGCCAGAGTCTGCGCCTGAGATATAGATGGCTGTGTCATCTGCAAAAAGTGCTGTTTGCACTAGCCGATGCATTGGTATATCAGCAGTAAACAATGAATACAAGAGAGGCGAGAGCACGGACCCCTGAGGGAACCCTGGGCCGGAGGGCGTGACTCGAAGAGAGTGCGCCTTCAACGTGGTACCGAAAGCTTCTTTCCGACAGATAGTCTCGTATGATGAGCACGAGCTTGTGAGGTACTCCCATAGTGGATGCACTGTAACTCCTGCGCGCTATTTATAAGATCGCTTCATCGTGTGCCACGTCACCGAAATTGTAGCGGCAGAACAATGTACCTCCGCACATACAGTAAAATGCAAATTATATATTTGAGTATTTTAATGTATAATCACTTAAAATATTATGCTTTAGAATGTTCCCCAGACATATATTATAATACAATTTCGAAACTCTGTCATAAAGTTGAATTTATTAGTTACAGTACTATAGCTTTGTAGAGAAGGACACATACAATAGGATAGTGTAAAAAACTCAAAATCGTAAAAAACGGAGTTACAGTGTTATGCTTCTCAGGTACAGATATATACTTCACTTTGACTTATGATTTTGATCTAGGGAAGAATCTTCGTAGTTTGTCACTAATTTTAACTTGACAAGTGATGGGCTTACTCAGAATAAATATCGATAATGTTTACAATAGATCCTTAGATTTGGTTTACTCAGAATTAATTTCAATAGAATGTTGATAAATTCTCGATATCGATAAATAAACTTGAACGTTTCTTACGTTCAAATTTACTTGAGATACTTGTGTGATATATTAAACCTGTTCAAATTAAAATCTGCATTTTGTTATTTAGAAACGTCATTTGTTTATGAACCTTATTCTTAGTCTAGAAATAATTCATAAGTGAAACCGAAGTAAACATATTAAGTACAACTTCTGTTGTAGAACGATTTCTATATTTTTTTTATAATTTACGAGCTATTTGAATTTAGAGTGTTCGTTTTTTAATTTGCAAGCTTTTTGTTACTAAATATGACAGTCAGATGTCTTTAACACAATATTCAACAAAATTGGTATATAATAATTTATTCCAAAAGCCCAACATACATGAAAGGCAGCTGTATTATAAAGCTAAAATTTAGCATGTGATATAGTAACGTTGTAACGTTGTTTGTTAAAAGGCAGCGATAGCCGAGGGGATATACCAACAGACTGCCATGCAGAGGGTATCAGGTTCGAATCCACGGCGCGCACCAATGACTTTTCGGAATTATGTGCGTATTGAATTGTTAATTATCGCTTGTCCCGTGCCTCGGAGAGCACGTTAAGCCGTCGGTCCCGGTTGTCATGAAGATCTTTGACAGTCGTTACATGGCGTCAGTACCTTCTAGATAAACTGACCATAGTCTATACCATGGAATATCGCTATCCCTTCGGGTTGCGGAGGTCAGACAGGCAGTCGCTCCGTGGAAAAGCTAATATTCAGCCAAATCTGGTTAGACTACAAAGCGGACCCCAGACTGAAACTGGGATAACGCTTAAAGAAAGAAAGATAGTAACGTTGTAACATCGGTACATGTATTTGGCGTATGTGTGGAATCGGATTAGTGAACATAGCTACCTCGTCACGACCAGTTACCTAGTACTTTTTGTTCGCCATTCTTATAAAATCTGTGAAAGAGATTCAGTTTGCGAAAAACGTTATATATTATTTCTACGGGATTTCGTAACTAAGGGCCGAAGCACATGATACGTTTTTCTTGGCCACCGGCAATTTAATCTACATTTAGGTATTAATTAATCCGAACAGTCGCAGTGTAAATTGCAATGATTGTTATTTATTTTAAAACAACCATTAAAGATAGAGTCACAAAATGTGATAATGTATCTATAGGTACTATCGTTCAATGTGCAATTAAGATACAGTAAACCAGAGCAAAATATCAAATAAATAAATATTGCAAATGCTAAAACGGCGGTCAAGGACTTTAAAAGTCGCGTGTCTACTTCGGCCCTTACTGGCGTTGTTTAGACCACTTTTATAGTTACGGAACCAAAACAGAGCCGTAACATGCTCTACTGGTGGTAATGGTGAACGCTTTTCACGGTCAAGCAACTCTTATTGTTGTTTTTATTAGACTAAAAGGTGCGTTCATACTATACGAAACTCGAAAAGGGTTATATTAACAGAAGTCATAGTCCCTATTTATTCAATGGATATTGTCATAAACGGATATATAGTTATTTATTATTTGCATGAAATACTTACTAGACTTTTTTACAGTATTAATGATGGCGTGAATATCACTATTATTTCGTGAATTCATTTTTACAAATAGGTAGGGTATACATATTTATTTCATTTTAAGAGATGTAAAATGTAATACGAATACCTACATGCTGCTGAATAGTGCCAATCATTGTAATTATAACGGTCTCAATCATTATTTTAAAGTATGTTGTGTTCAAAATTTTATATTCAGTGTTTAACTAAGTACTGTACCTGCCGCCAGTATTTAATCACTATATTCGCAAGACGCAACCCTCTGAAAAATTCACTCCCCATTAACTGTGCCATTAATACAGCTGGGTTTTTATTAATACGTCTCAGCGGCACCTCACCGGGAAAACCTTACATCCTAACTTTCCTCTTAAGATACAGCTCGTTTCTATCGGGTTCCATGAATAAGACAATATATTAGTTAGTCCACGGAAAATAAGGGCTAGTTTAACATCATTTCAACAGCTCTCCCTCGGCGGGCTAGTCATTACTTAAAGTAGGTACACTGTACTTACTCCTCAACAATATTATGTGAACTTAATCGTAAGGGACTATTAATATCTTATGTTGGGTAAAGGCTTTTGTCTGATGTTATTAATACATACATACATATATAGACTCACGCCTGTTTCCCCGAAGAGGTAGGTAGAGGCATATAAAACGCCCAGTTTTCGCCAGTGTTTTGATCCCACGTAATAGGTGGCGAGTCTATTGCCGCTTATCGGGATATTTTGTTTGCCAGAGCCTCGTCCGATGATCGGCAGGTGCACCACTTGCAGGTGAGGTTGGCTTGGGACCATAAGTTCTTGGTGGGAATCCTATGTACCCTGTTATTAATATGTTTGCATATATTATGTGTTTAGGAATAGGTAAAGCGTTCGGCCATTATCACATTTTAATTTTAATATTGTAAGTAGTGTTATAAATAAATTTACATTCGTGATTTTGTTGGTTCGAAATAAGCGTAATTTAAGAGCATTTTCTGTCCTCTTTTATTTTGATTCAATCTTATTTATTGCAATAATTGGTGGAACAGTTGTCGTAAAAATATAATTTAAATATATTATTTTCTTAGGTTAACGCAAATGTTTTTGTCAATTTATTCGTTGTATCGTATACTAAACTGTCGATCTGTTGCTAACTACATTTGTATAGTGCCACATAGGCACGTTTTCGGTTTGATTTTGTCATTTGGATTCAATGGTGATCTTGCCCATCAAAGACAAACATAATCTTTATTGCAGGCATAGTACTCACCGTTTTCTATGAGCAAATGAGTTTTAGCGTGATAAAGTCGGAACGTAGCGAAAAATAATTACCACAATGGTAGGGATCCGTCAACATATAAATATCATTTGACGACCATACAATAAAAGTTGAAGTTTAGTTACTTGTATTATAATGTCTACTAAGAAGATAATAGATAAAATATAAAAAGTTATGTCTGAGAATAATTTGAACAATTTTACCTTTAACGCGGTCATTCTCCTCTACCAAAACATATGTTTTGATTTTAGTAAAATAAATCCATACTCTTGTAGATAAATAGAAGCAATTCATAATATGTAAGATATTATGCATAGCTTCTATTTATTGCCTCGTTTATAAAATAAACTAAAATATTAAGTTGAAACCTTTACGAAATTGTTTATCCTTGTATATCACCACATCTGCCTGTCTAGTTTGGAGTATTGCATCGTCTCTTGTCCGGCATTGCGCCTTCACTATTAATCATCCTGAATCGCTGAAAGCAGTAGACATACTCTTTATAATATTATACAATAAGTGTTTTAGAAAGCAATTGGATCTGTCGCGCTTTTGTAACACGTGTGGCGTGTTTGCACAAAATCACATCAGAGATTTCCGAGTGAATGTGAGGCAGAAAACCGCATTAGTGCCAGAGAGGCTAGGGATATGTGCCAATTGCATTCTGCACATGATTATGAAGAAATACAATTCGCATAATATTGGCAAATGTATATTCTATGCGAAAGATTTGTGGTGTCTATTTCACTATTCAAATATTTATCATACTAAGTGCTGCTAACTCTGCTTGCTTTAAAACGGAGGAGGTTCTCAATTTTATGGAATTTTTATGTGGGTTACCTCAGAACTTTTTACCAGGTGAACTGATTTTGATGATTGTTTTTAGTTTATATATTTTCTACATTCATAATTATCATTATTGACAATTAAATTGATATATTTCTTTTCATACTGTTTATTGCACAGGCCAGCGATCGTTCATTTCGACCAGACTCGATCGTACAGTGGCAGGAAAGTTATGCCCAACGTGACTATTTTTTAAGCATACATCTATTATCACTTTGTTACTTTTTATGAGTATTAAATGAAATTGTGCAATGAATAACATGTATCACTTACCAAGAAACGTTCGTAGACGATATCTACTTTTATATAATAAAGGCAGAACGTTTCACATTGCATGCCTTAAGGTCAATAAAAAAACCTTATAGATCCTCCCAATAGCTTGTTTTAACGCAATTTTGCACGATAAATTATTTTATACTTGCTCTGCCTGCGTAGATTCCGTAGGTCAAATACATTACGTGGCATCAATATTTTTTGTTCTGGGATTCGTTGGCAACAAATTTGCATTAATCGACCGTCGTAACGTGTTTTTCTTCCTGACCCTCTTCCAAGACATATTTATGCGTGAAAGCTAGTAAAAAAATTACAAAAAATATCACTTATAAAGCTGTACGGGTAACACGCAATTAAATTCAATTTTTTCTGCGAGCGATAAAAATGTCATGAGTTGTAATTGAGTATAACTTTAGAACTTTGATTCAAGGCATCAACAGGATCTGACAATATCTCAGAATCTGTAGCTGTTTTCACTACTTCTGATCCAAACACAGCATATTAATTTTTCCTTGACTATTACATGTATGAGACTATTACAACATTGCTTAGATAATACTCGTGACATTGCAAAAGGGGAGATGCCTTCTCCCCTAGCTATTACACTAGATAACCGGTTGCGTGTTGGAAGCACATAAGCTTGCGCGGTTATCGCGAATCTCCTATTTGTGCATCCAACTGCGCTCGTAAAGCTTTTCTCACCTTTGTGTCCTTAACGTATTGATAAACTATTTGTTAGTACCATCAGCTTAAAGTTACGTATCCACTACGAACTGCGTGGCAACAGAGAAATATGTGTCAGAAACAATCATCAGTGAATATGCGAGGATAGAATAATAAAGTAGGTACCTAATAGTATTGGTCTCAGATATCGCACGTCTTCTCGGTAAATTATACACTTGCTCCTACCTTAAATAACGAAAATAATGTAGATGACTCACTGTATATAAAAAGTGAAGCCATTTCTAAGACACGTGTAAGCGAATGAAGTCTGCGTGCCGTGTCGTGTTACTGCGTGTATGTACTGAAAGACTTCTTTGGTTTTACTCAAAATTAAGGTCTGCTTTATCCACCTTTTCACTTAATATGACGTATTAATGGATATCTTGCTCACACTGTCTACTCTCTTGCATACTTTTGGTAAATACGCACCCTTATGTAGATGTATTCGAGTGTCGTGCCTTTGTTGAGTTCCAAAGCTCTCACTACAAAGTTCAATTAAAACGATGGCCAGTAAATCAACGGCCACGCACGTCCTTTAAAAGTGCGTAATAAAAACGGCCACTGCACTTTTAACCTTTTATGAATATTGAAATAAAGTCCATATTTCATAAAACATCGTAAATCCAATTATTCGCGGCATACATAAAAAAGAGCTTTAATTTTAAGGCAACTTATTGCAATTTCGTTTCATTCATATCACACATACACGCATTGTTCACATATTTTAAAGTAAATAGAGATTTCCAACACGTTGGCATTGGGATTACTCGCATATAAAACGCACATATTTTTCTGAACCCATCTTTTTATAATATACGAAAGGTACGTTTTATACCGTATATTTACATTTACTTTGCGTAATAATTAATAAAAAGGAAATTCTATTTTAAAAATAAATACACTATAAAAAATATAAGGAACGATTGGATTAGCAAATCCGTGTGTGATATAGAAACTAGTGTTTCGAGTCTTGTGTTCTTTATGTCCAATTTGTTAAGGCGCTACCTCGAAAATGTATGCCATATTTGTTTACTGATTTTCAAGCACTAAGACACACTAGCAAAGTGAAACATAAGTATATTATTTATGAAGTATTGATCTAGTGAAACCAAATAAGGATACATGACTGGTAGATCTTCGCTCGATAGAATTTTATTTAAAAAAACATGCTTTCACTAAATAATATTTAGGATATTTTAAATAAGTAATAGATACTTATCCTTTCGCCTTGAAATTACTACTTGCCAAAAGAAGAGCTAGTTTATTAGAAAATTTATAGAAGAATTGTACCTTTAACGATTATTACTTGAGTTATTAACGAAATAATATTTAAGACTTGTTGGGCTTGCACGCAATGACAGAAATCACGCGATATTCAACTTCATAGCTAACGTTTAAGCTATGACCACTGGACGATTTTTAGACTTTCGAGGTAGCCTCTGAAGCACATCTCAAGCTGCTAAACAAGATTTATTTGTAGTTTTGTAGTACAATTAAAAACAATATAAAACCTTTACCAAGCCAAAATATAAATTTTTATTTATATTTTGGCTAGGTAAAGGTTTTATATTAATATAAAATTTAATATAACGATATAAAATCCGCAATATGTGTAACAACAATGTGCTAAATATGAATATAGCATTATCTAGCCGCCGCATTCTTTCCGAATTGTATGAAAATTACTCGACGCCCATATTTATAGGTACGTATTTATTACGTTTTGCGCGAAATTTGATAAATATTGCCAAATGCTACATTACATTAAATATCTATTGTGCACTTCCCGTTTTATACTAGCTAATAAGATTTCAGAATTCCATGAAAGAATATTCAATCATTTCAAATACCAAAAAGGTCTTTTGTAGTAAGTACGTATGTATCTATTCATAATTTTAGTTTGGAATATGACTAGGTGGAATCAAGACGACTTCCTCGATGATCACGACTATGAACTCAAATCAGTCAAAATAAGTAACAAGTTATATTTATTCATCACAAGGTGCAGCGTTTCATAAAATTATTTTGTTAGGACATTACGACAAAGTTAGCAGCGCTCCCAAGATCATTTAAGAGCAGTACAAAATGGTGAGTATCAAGGTACAGTGCGAATGCGCCGCTGCCATTTAACAACCGCAAGCTGTTAAGATAGATAACAAGCAATTTGTGTTATCACTTGGACTTCTGCCAATTCACAGAAGTAAACACCTTATTTATTTTATTATTTTCCCTTTATTTATCGTCTGCGCTATGTTTTATCAGTTTAAAAGCGGCGTAAAGATTTCGATGTGAAGAGCGAGGAAGACGAAAAGCTGGGGTATTTAGTAATTGGATGTGACATTTCCTTCAAGTATTATATAAAATGCCTAGTTAATTACATTCTAAGGCATTCTTTAAAACTATTTACTGTCATAAATAAACACGGAAAGGGATTACGTTTTCCTTTTCAATTTGCGTTTAACCCCTTGTATGCCGGAACGCAGATCTACGCGAGACACAATAGCTTTTTAATTGTGTCTGGTATTCCGGCATACAAGAGGTTAATAGGCAGAGTAATAATATTGCTATTATAAAAAAATCTCTCTTTAGGTGCATAGGGTAAAATAGTCATGTACTATCAGACAACAGAAAATTATGTTATTTTGGTAATATGATATTGATAAATAGTTAGAGTATTAAACACGATCCTTTAGGGATTTTAAATATATAGCATATTGGTTATAAGCAAGTGATTCTTGGGTATTCTCTCGTTTTCCATAAATACATTTGCACTAATATTGTTTGCCATAATCATCCCCGATCATAATATTTACTTGCACTATTATCATTTATACTAATAACGTTTGCCTTAACAACTCAACAGTGATAACTTTTATTTGCCATAAAATGACTTTCTATAACAACATATGTCATAATAATTAGTTTCCATAAGTAACACATCTCATAATCGACTCTTGACATAATCACAATTTGATATACCTAATTATAAAAAGAATACATAGTATTGTTAGGTCGAAATTAATTATCGTTAACACTCCGACTTAATGCAATCCGACTCGGATAGGTTAGGTTAGGGTTCTCTTTTGACCCTTAACCCAAAAATAGGAGCCCTGCGAAGCAGGGCTCCGTCAACTTAGTCCACATTCTTCACACTAGTTTAATAAACTGAAGTTGAAATAATTATCGTTAACACCCTGACTCAATGCAATCCGACTCGGATAGGTTAGGTTAGGGTTTTCTTTTGACCCTTAACCCAAAAATAGGAGCCCTGCGAAGCAGGGCTCCGTCAACTTAGTCCACATTCTTCACACTAGTTTAATAAACTGAAGTTGAATTAATTATCGTTAACACCCCGACTCAGTGCAATCCGACTCGGATAGGTTAGGTTAGGGTTCTATTTTGACCCTTAACCCAAAAATAGGAGCCCTGCCAAGCAGGGCTCCGTCTACTTAGTCCACATTCTTCACACTACTTTAATAAACTGAAGTTTCTTCTTAGATTATTGAAAACGAAAATTATAGCAAATACATTTATGGATTTAAATTATTATGACACTTGATCGATTATGACCAATGGAATTAGTGAAAGTCATTTTATGTCATTTCACGATTATGACAACTGAAGCGTTATTTC
Organism: Euclidia mi; assembly: GCA_944739405.2. Lineage (NCBI taxonomy): Eukaryota > Metazoa > Arthropoda > Insecta > Lepidoptera > Erebidae > Euclidia > Euclidia mi. The sequence continues at coordinate 72,963,386 of OX123183.2, read as the reverse complement.
TAATGAAAATAAGGCAAATACCAGTATGGCATATGAAATTATGGCAAACATTAGTAAACCTGATTCATGATTTAAAATGTCCTGTACTAAATATTGTCGAAAAGAACAAAACATTTTTGGTCGTCAGAATTTAGAAGCAAAAAATGGGTATCTTTTTATAAACACGCTACGCCAACTGATACTGACCTTATATTTCTTATTCATGTTGCCAAACCATCCAACGTCCCATAGGAAAAGAGGCGCTCCTATTACCATATCTTTCCAATAATATTTACCAAATAGCTTGTTAATAATGCAAAGTTATGCCATTTTATTGTTAAAAATTAAATCTGGCGTCACTTTATCTAAAATATAAAAGTATTGTGATTCATATCCTGTTGAATATGCAAGATATCAAGAATATTCATAGCTGGCTAGTTAGCGAGCGGGTCCGCAGTGTTTATGGAAAGTATCGTATAAAGGTGGCATCTGACCTATATTCTATTATTACTAACTACGGAATTCAATATTCGATCTATAGATAGATCTGTAGATTTTAGATTCGTTTTTGACATAAGCTCCATACAAAATATGTCAAACACAAATCTCGAATCTCAAAATCCATCTATGGATCGAATATAGCAAATGGCCGTAAGTGAGCGCTACACAAATCACTGCTTTGTTCAAAGAGCGTAATTACCAGACTGAGGAGGCAAAAAGGATCTTTTGCAGACATCAAAGAACACTGAGGGTTAGGAGGTCAGGACTCTTACAAAAGTAAATGTCGTAGGTCAGTGATCTCTTTCCACATTTATTTTGCAAGGTAGCGAACATCGATTCCGAGTTATTTGCAGTAAAGTTTAAAAAAAAAACATATTTTGCAAAGCCGCTACAAATAAAATTTTACAGGGAATTCGAGTTTTTCTATAGCCCCTGATACGACAACGACGCTATACGAAAAATACTATTCACGCTTATAAATCGATTTCGAATATTTCTATGCATGCCTGTTACAGTGGATATAACTAAAATATGCACTAAGTTACCTCTCGTATTACCTACTTGTTGGTTTGGCACGTGTTTCCTAAATTCATTGACCAAAATAAACTGCAGCATTACAGATGTGCTTCAACCCTTACTGTTGTATTCAAATAGTTTGAATTGTCATGCATGTATTTTTATTGAATAATTACGTTTAGTAAAATTAATCGTGTGTACTGGATACCAAATTATCTAATAGAATAATTAATTCTGCCGTGGCTAAAGGTTTTGATCGGTGAGTAATTTTAAATTGCAGGTTTTGTTACAACATATATTGTATTTTTTAAAGGTCATAGCCAATGTTGAAATGCAATTGGTATCTATAGTTAAGGATGAAAAGAGAATATTATTACAAAAAGCAATAACAATAATTTCAGCACATAAGCGGTAGGTAAACATCATAAATGTTCATTTTACAATTATGTAGAATATTCAAATAATAACAGACGAATAGTTTGGTGTATGTTTTTTACAATACTGTTTGCTAATACAAAGATGGCTGAAGTTCAGTTGTCGGCGAGTAAAAATGCTACCTGCCACATGTGAACAAAACAAAACATAACAGAATAAACAGTGTCACTCGTGCGGATAGAGGGAAGAACAAAACAAAATTGAAAAAATCTGGTCAGTCTACGGACTGTCGGGCATAGTAGGAGGCAGTAGGTATATACGTCTATTCGTATATCCCGAGTCAATCTGACAGTTGCATTAACAATAGGGATATAATTTTCGCCAAAGTCGTTAACGGCGTGGTCGGGAGATTGAGATATGGTTACCTCACCATAATGAAGCAATAGGGGTTATGGATTTAACATGGAACCAATATTCTCTGAATGTCACAAAGTATTGTCTGACTTTAAACAAGGTACTATTATAGCTACCTTAATATGATTTGTTGATCATCAAGATTCCCCGCAAACCTAATTAAATAGTCCTTATAACTAGTCTTCAAATATATTATACTACGATGATCAATAATAGCATTAGCCTTTTCTACGACTATAACAGAAAGTCCTCTTGTCAACATTATTCCATGCATATTTTTATGGCTGATATCGTTCACTAAAGTAACACATAACTTCACATCGACGCGCCAGCGGTATTGTTTCAATCGACGACAAAGTTGTCAACATAAAAACAAAGCTGTGCGCTCTCAGAGTAAAACCTACTTTATTCAGGTGTTGTTGACAAAAATAAGAAATGATTTAACGGTGGGGAGTCGGTGTAACCGCAAGCGTTCGCTCACAACGTCACCAAAGCTTAGTTATGTAGACGCCGCCTGATAAGTCCCACTTTACTCTGATTTGTGGCCAACCGTAAGTACCTATATATATTTTCATCAACGTTATTTATACGAACAAGTTATTTTATGACATTCTTAAGGAGCACAAACCCGGGGAAAAAGAGGGGAAAACCTCTACAAGCATTTGAAAAATACTTTCATATGTTACCTACGGTACTGTCTGCGTACACAAAAAAGTTTTACGTATAGTGATTTATATTCTCATATACAATAAATATGACATAAGAGTATGCATGTTTTCCTTTACTCGCATTTTCTTGAGTTATTATTCGTCAGGCAAACTTAAAGATACGAAACTGTACGTGCTTGTATGTGGCATATATATGCTTTTGAACACGTAGGTAGATTAACATTATTATGAGTAAGTGTATCTAAAAATTCGCATACTTTATTGTACGTGAAAGTATGTAACAAGCAAGCGACTGCTGTTATAAAAAGTCAAACGTAAAACAATTGTTTATTTTGGCTTTGATCCTACTTTGTAAGCAAAATCGGTAATTGACGCTGGACACATCCTCTTAAGGACTGAGAAAAATACGTTATTAGGATATTTATTTAATACATTATTAAAGGATTTCTATATTTGGTAGATTAGAGCTGGTGGCTAGTCCATCATTGTATTAAATAGTACAAAAACCCATAAAGTGAACACCCACGTGAAAAATAATTAGTATTTCAACGTAAGTATACTCGAGTTAACTATGGGAAAATACTTACAGAAACGTTCTCTTGTCGTGATTATTTACTTTGAAAAAAAAAGACAAATACGTTTCATATCATAAAATATGTACCCCTTCATCCAACGGCAACGTTCACACAATACGTATAGAAAATCTTAAACTCATAGTAATTTTACAAAACGTTCATTTTCGTGTAATTAGTACAAGCTCGAAGCGCCGCAAAGTTCAATCTTCATCCAAATGTGAACATTTATTTAAATATTAAACAAAAAGATAAGTACATCCAACAGAAAATGAGCATACGATGTAGATATTCAGTTTCAGTTCTCGTTTTCCTCTTGGGCAAGCATAGACTCGGATTGAAGCTGGCAAATTCTCCTGGTAGAGTAAAAACGGAAAAAGGAATACAAAAGGCGTCCGCCAGCAAAATTACCTGTAGTCACGTAACATTGAAATATCGACCTTACCATTTAAGAAATAAAAGTGAAATAGCAACAAACAAAATGTTGGTAGACATGTTCGTGAGCTTCATTTGGGCAAAGGGAGGTCAAACACTTAAACTCCGGAGATACAAGATTGCAGTCGAGTTGAGGCAAACGAAGCAAGCTTCATGAATCGTTTTCATGCATGCGAGGGAGAATTTTTGAGGGCCGCTATGTAATAAACCTAGTATTTTGAGGGTTCCGTTCACTTTACGTGCAGCCTTTCACGTTTTGTGAGAAGATGCTAATTAATATTAATGGCATCACTAGTTATATTCCGCATACTGAGTTTTATTTTTAATTAGTGTGTATATGTATTAGACCGAGAACAAATTTTCAAACCGGGAACAACCAGTTACTTCTAAAGCTTTGTTAATATATGCAGCCCACTACGCTTTGTTGTTTGTAACAGACATTCTCGTTTGCCTCAGTCACGTGTTCATATACTTGTACATACAGAACAGATCATCATCGTTGAAAAAGGGAAAACAGGAAACGTGTGAAAAAATAAGCCTTTCTCTGCGTCGAAAGGCGTGAACGCGATGCATCACCTATTTCTAAAGGAACGTAAATAAACGCACCTTGAAGAGTGCGTTTGAATCGACACATGTCTGTACACCACCCCACTAAGAGTCAACACGAACTAAAGGCTTATTCTGAAGCAATATGGCATTAATTTAACGCTCGATATGTCTCTTTATATTAACCCTTATAAGGCGGCCGCCGGGGAATAAAATAATCTCGACAGTATTACCCAAAAGGCGCTGTTCACTTTAGTTTAAATCTTTTTCGTATCAACCTTTGAGCAAAATATTTTAAATAATTTGCTGTTGTAAAATTTTAAAAGTCTTATACAGGCTTGATACGGCGAACCGTGTATAATAAAATCAGTATAACGATTGGGTATTTTTGCGAAATATCGATAAATGCCATCTATACTAGTACTAGCTGTTACCAGTGACTTCGTCTGTATGATATTTGGGAAAGTGTAATACAAACATTTATATCCTCTTTATAAAGATGCTAGCAGCTACGGCAGCATATTTTATTGTAATTGGAATTTGAATTTCAGGAAATCCCTTCTCAGTGCACATCTATGGTCCTCAAAGAACATACCTACATGCCAAATTTCAGGTGCTTGCACCCAATAGTTGTTGGGCGTTTTCTGTCGGTCAGTCAGTCAGTGACGCAAGCATTTTATGTATAGAGAATATATCAGTACAGGTGACCATTCATGAAGATTTTCTTTGTTTGTTTGTTTGTTTTTCGTGTGAGTGTGTGGCCAACTCTGGTGTCGTTTGTTATCAGACTGCCCTAAGGCCTCCGACAAGACTTTTTTTGATTTCCCGTGATAAACAAGATCCTGGACCCTGTCTGTCGCTCAAAATAGTTTCTAAAATGTACTTCATTCGTGTACGTAAAGCTCCCTTCTAAAGATGTTTTGACTGCTTTACAGGTGTTAAGTCATTTATATAAATAAGGGTTGTAAATCTTGAGAACTGAAACAGAATATTCCTTTCTATCGCTTAGTATACTCAGTGGAACGGTTCTGATTGCTACAACTCGGTGGTGCGGTTGCCTTTGCCACATCATCAAAGGGTTTGCAAGTGACGTTGATACTCGCAAAGAAAACAGCTTTTGTTTACTTTGACCGGGAACTAAACACATGACAACTGCACAGATTTTCTTACTGAATTTCGTGTCACTGATTTATTGTTATCCGCAAATGTAAAAAGACTTTGAAACAAGATATTTAAAGACTGTTGCTGGTGCTTTTGTGCTTAAATAAATCGAAGTGCTTGACAAATCAAAACGCTTAGTGCACAAGAGCAAAGTTCGAGAGCGCGCCGTTGTAAATCTAGATCGTAAACTAACATTAATCGTCCGTAGAGAACAAACTAGTTTCTCTAATTATTTCCTCGCCTTCGACCCTCAGGTTTTGTGTCACGGATTGCTGCATTCAAGTAACGACACCATTAATCCTGAAATTCAATGGGATCTTTAGTGTGTCACTAAATAGCATGTAATAATGGGTTCGAAAAAATTCTCACTGCGTACAATTAGATAAAGTAAACGTATTAAGTAATTAATTGTGGATGAGAAATATGTTTTTTTACAAAAATGTATCAATTTGTTTTTATGAGTGCATTAATGGTATGATACTTACTAGTGGATAACTATTCATTGGAGAAATATATATTTATTATAATAAAATTGAGGCAAACTTAATCTAATATTGATATCTATAATAAATAAGTATTTAGTAAGTACCACACTTATAATAAAAATGCTCGAAAACATATTTGTAATGAAAACTGTTTTCTCACCTTGACATTGCCCAAATAAACGATTAATGACTCATAATAAACTTCATGTTTAAACACGCTGTAATAATTATATTATTCTGCCGCCAACCAACAAATGGAATTATGAAACCAAACAAAACATTGTAATAACACCAGCCTGTCATGCCTTAATAAGAAACGGTGTAATTAAAAACAACATCATTTGTTTGTGCAGCAGAAAATACATAACGAGGTATGGGGATTACAATAAAAGACAATATAAATCAAAAGAGAACGTTATTAACGAAGTTGAATGTGACAATGTAGACTGAGCCAGGAAATAAAATATCCGCATGCACTGTTTCAAATCCCTGGCTTGTAGGAGTGTCGCTGTATCTCTACGGTATAATAATACGAGCGTGCAATCACGGGTCGTGTTTACTCAAGGACTGTAGTATTTATTTGCATAAGGGCCGGAACATATCTGACGGAAGATCCGTCGCGTTTTATCGGTCGCGTAACGCCAATACATACAAATGTATAGAAAAACGTTCAACCATTCACACCTGACCGAAGATCCGTTAGTACGTCGAGCGTACTAACGGATTATCCGTCGACGTCGCGCGCACCACGCACCACGTGAATTTTGATCTTTGAGTAAGGAATATAAATGGAGAGGGCAAATAGTAGGTACATATAGAAAAATTACATTATTCACATATATTATTATATTTTATATTTTTATAGACACACGGCTGTATCCCCGGAGGGGTAGGCAGAGGTGTAATATTACACCCACATTTCGCCATGATTTTTTTATACACATATATACGAAATCGACATGAAGCCACCAAACATAGTGTTGTCTCGTTTTGTCTTAGGGATATCTCTGTCAGAAAAAAGAGATAGCCATAGTTTACTGAATAAATTAATCATGATGATATTTTATTAGAAATGTCATTCGTGCCACTATCGCCATATTTTTCGCCAAGGTTTGTAGTACATCTGCTGTGAAATCGTTGTCTATCGAACATAATAATTTTGTTTTTGTGCATAAATATGTCTAAAAAACCGATATTGGCTCTCAGAGAATATTTTGTTACATGTTTCATACAAGGGTCGTCTTTCGCTTTGCCATGTTCATAATGCAAATGTGGGCGAACGCCCACATTTGCATTATGGAATAAACTAATCTGGCAAAAGATTTAAACTAACAAAGGCGACTTACTACAAAAATGTATTATTCTCCTCTAACCGGCTCCATATCGTTATCGATTACATTCTGGAGAACAACCCAAATGGCAGCCATTTTATTTGCCCAACGTTTCGTAGGTGTGCACGCTAATTTCGTAGGTGTGCACGCTAAATTCGTAGGTATTAGACATACCATATCCATGTCATCCCCAGATCGGTGATTTTAAGATCGTAAGATTCCAGGGCCGCCAGAACTTACTTATTTTTTCAGAAACGAAATGTGTAAAATAATGTAGTGTTAGTATGTGCTATGAGTGTACGCATATTTGCTCGCTTGGATCGAGGGCCAATTTTTGGGTATGAGGTGCTAAAGGTCCACGGGAACAATTTCCTACATTTACATACCTATAAGTATAGAAAACATTTTGTGTCTTGCTCTGCAACTGTAGTCTGTAACCCCTTCTATATCATTTGTATAAGTTTTGTGAAAAACCGTAACCAAATCGTATTATCGTCTTTTATTTTTGAACCTCCATACCTAAATAGGATATATATTTAAATAACGCTTGTTGGCTACTTTAAAAAATCTTCAAAGTCCGACATATTTTTAATAGTCAAACTCGAATTGCAATATAAATAACTACAGGACTTCAGTGACTACATAACATCAGGGAACACGAAAAATGATTAGGTAAAAGAATATGACAGTAAAATATTGAGCTGCCCTGAGTGCGGCCCTGCACGAACAAACTTATATGTGTGCATAATAGCCACGCTTTCAGCGAATGTGTGCAGATACTCTCGACGCATTTTCCGTCAGATGTGTACCGATTCATTTGACGGAATAGACGCGACCGAAGATACGTTCGACGCATCTTCGGTCAGATATGTTCCGCCCCTAACTCTTGAGAGTACGCTCGGCAACGTCGGCCTAGTATCAAAACGCAAGCTGAATAAGCATTCGATCGCGAATTTAGTAAACAAAAATACAACTAAAATATAATAGTAATTTGTGTTAATATTAATTTACACATACGCTTTTATTTGGACATGAAACGCGTTAATCTTAAATTATATTTTGTCTCGATTGCAAAATTTATATCGTTCTCGCAGACATAAATTAATATAATTTTGCAAATTTAAACTTGTGGCACAATATATGTGTTCTGAAGTTTGCGGTTTTTTTATGAAATCAAAATCTCAGTGTGCTTTGTTATAACGTAAGACAAATAGGTTATTCATGAACTTGGCGTGTGACTTTCAAACTGTCTGCGAGTATTGTCAAATTAGTGCTGTCAATGTCAAGTGATAATTGTCATCTTGACCTACCCTCACTGAATAATGAACAAACAAAGTTAGAATCTGTCGATAACCGAGTCACGCTAAAACAATTATTAAATGAAGGGCCTGTAGCGCTGTTACTGTCTCTACAAACAGAATATACCTTTTATATATTAATTGTTTGATGTTTACCACTACTTCAACAATCTTTGAATTTATCATTTAGAATTTATTAAATCACTGTCATTCTTTTTAATGTCCGAGGTCAACTGCTTTGCAATTGAATGGCGATTTACAATTAGAATTGAAAACCAAATGAATGCCGTCTGATAGATTAGTGGTGAGGCACCAAAGTAGTACTTATGCTGCTATTCAGATTGCCTCGTTGCACGGACGACAAAAGGCTAGGCAATTACATTTCAGAACGTCAAAGCCGTTAAAGTTTAAATTTTCGGTCTCGTTCAAAGATCGAATTCGTAAATCAAAAGCTCTTTCAACGAATACCTACTAGTTAGCATGTTTTATCTTCTCGAACTGAGGATAATCTGCACGACGCTACATCTGGGAGCTTTGTAGACATTGAGATAATGGACAAAAACACCATCTACATGTTTTTGCACTGTATTGATTATAGTGGACCAATTAGTATTAAATCTCTGCGTTATCTGTGCCACCAAATTAAAACACGTATATTTTCCAGAGCAGATCATTATTTCAGTAATTTACCTAGCGCTGTAGTTATACACATACTTTCCAAGGGAATATTCTCCGGGGCTTTATAATAAATTCATCGTAATCTAAAACGTCATAATTTACTTTATCTTGCTTATAACTCACATATATTCGTACATGTATATTATTTCTTGTTGGTATGTATTTTGTGATCCAGACGACTTGGGAGCAGTATATCCTAAACTTTACCCAAAACCGGTTTGCAATATTAATGTATCGTACGTGGTAATCTTACTGATGTCGATACTAAACCGAACATCTGAAATTATAATAACTGGCTGCCTTACACGCTCCGTGTGTATTACGATATTCTGTCTGCCGAGATAAACGAGTTAACAATGTGCTTGTGGTTAACAAAAAATAAACTTTCATTTTGGAGGGTTTCTGTTTTGTTTATTTGTTTGTTTGTTGTTATATAAGAATTATTTATGATTCTGACAAGATGTTTTGCAAATATGTTTATGCAGGGTTATGATAAAGCTTAAAAAAGGTATTCCATTAAATTGCTTTTCTTGTTTTTGTAATTTGAGATGCCATTTTTAAAGAATATTTTTGTGTATCGTGTATAAAAGGTTGTACCTACTATAATAGTAACTTGCTAAATATGACTAATATGCCTGAAACATATTGGTTGCCTCGTCATCCAATCGGCAGTATAAGAGGCTGTGGATGATGGGATGGTCATCATCCAAGCGCGTCCTGATTACGATCCAAAGCCCTCGTCCTGAAGCCCAGCGTCCGCTTTTCTGTTACTTACGCCTTCTCCACTTTGCACTGATCAGTGTTGATTAGTCTATTAGCACCAGGCAGGTCCATGAAGCCAAGCTAGGTATTATGATGAGACAGCGGATAGTGAGAAACTTAAATGAATTACCAGGTCGAGCCAAAAGGACAATATATGTCCTAAAGTAACTCGTAGTCAGTCAGTTTGGTGGTGCTTCTTTTCTGTGGGCCACCAAATACGTAATGCGCTTTGTCAATGCTTCTGCGTTCAATTACTTTAATGCAAGTGATAAGATGACAACATAATAATATATGCACCACTGTGTCTGTCATCTCGTGGTTATGGCCAAAATTTTTCTAGAATCCATTACTGTTATGTTAAAGTTTTGGATTTAAATGACTTAGGTATTGTATATTGTACTTGTGCCTTCACCATTTGCTTATACACATTTATAACACGGTATGTTTCCAAAACTGAGAAGCATCCACAATTTGCCAGCTGTACCACCCAAAGTCTATCTTTTCCTTTCTGCCTCCTGTTCAGTAGCGAATTCATATTTACGTAAATAAAATTGCCTCTCTCGAAAAAACCCAACATATTTGTGGCCCAAAACTCAAACTTGACTGTAAAAGTAAACGCAAGCTCGCGTGAAAGAACTAACGAAACAGTTTCAATAAAAAGATTTAAGATTTTCCATTACGAAATTTCTAGAATAAGCACAAGTTCTAGAATTGGTTTTGGCAGATGGAAAATGTTTTTAGGTCACACTGGCAGTAACATAGTTTTATCAAACAATCATCAGTAACGTTTTTCAATAGAAATTAACTTAGAAAACAGCAGCAAATTAATTCATAGTATCTCCTTAAAAGGAGGCTTCTTAAAAATAAGTATCATACAATACAACTAGAAATTTTATCAAAGATCCGTCTTTTTACTGTTCGAACGATGTACTACCCTCTGGTGCTTTAATAATTAATAGAGAATCATATCTATTAGAATAATGACTGTATCAACTACTTTCTACTATGTTTGTACTATCTTTACGTTCACCTTTCTAAATTCAACAACATTGCTTAACATTCATAGCAGGAAACAACCAATGACACTTGTTTTTTTTTACCCACCTGGACATCAAACACAGCTCTTTGACTGATAGTTCACTCAGTCACGCTGACACCACTAGATAAATGAGAGTGTTCGGCAATTGGTTTTAATACAATTAATTAACTGACAGCGACAGCTGTTTCAAACAAAATCGCAATATAAAACCATTCGTATATATGTACTTCCATCAAACAAAACTTTACCTTTGTGATGTTAATATGATACTTGGCGTATGATCATAATTGCTTCGTAGTCTCACAGAAATTAGACAAAAATTAGGCGCTGAAAGGGTAATTTAGTGTTCACAAAGGGAAATAATATTTTCATATTGTTTGGCGGCAAATACCTAAGCGAATAACTATTAAGCTAAGATAGGTTAATGATCAATAGCAGCGATAACCAGTGGAGATACAATAGCCTGCCATGTAGAGAGTATCGTGCTTGAAATAACAGCCCACACTATCTACTTTTTGAAGTTATATACGAATTGACGATTGCAGTGGCATCAGTCCGGGCAGTCATGATGATCTTTGAGTTTTAATGAAGAATTAGTACCTTTGAATATATATTATTGACACGAGTTTAAGTCATGGAATATATGTTTTCGAGTTGCGGCAGTCTGAATGCCGATGCCAGCGCGGCGCCGGCGCCGCGCTGAGTGCAAAGGCAAAATCTTCAATGTAACCAGGATAACGCTAGGACGATAAACCGCTAATGATGATAAGCAGTAGTTTTGAAAATGAGATGAATTTTGACCTAAACATTATAATAAGATACCACCCACCGTAAGATTGTACGTAGAGGTGTTTTCTAATTCAAATTATATTGTTATAGTTTCTGGTCAATAAACTAATAAAAATTTGCAAGTTGTAGGTGAAATTTTGGCCTCATCTAAAGTATTGTATAAACTCAAACATTAGCTACTTTAAAAAAATACTTAGGTACTATTCTTATTTCTTGCAGTTGTATGCGGTATTTTTTGTCAAAGACAAAGGTTTTGGGTATGAGGTCGCACGTTTGATTTAGCATCGGGATTTCGCTAGTTAGTGTCCTTTTCAGGCGTGCATGGGTTATTCGGTCACTCTTCTCTAGAGACCGATCTTATCGAAACCGGATCGCGGTGGCACCCGCTTCCTGCTGGATGATAAGGTGCAGTGGTCGCAGGTCGAGAAGCACCTCCAATGCCGTCGTTGGAGTTGTTTTCATGCAGCCTGTTGTGGCCAGACAGGCGAGGCGTTGTATGCTCTGTAGCTTGCTCTTGACTGTGCTTAGTTGAGTGTGTGGCCACCACACTACTGCACTATGTGAGCATGGGGCGTATTATGGCAATGTAGATCCAGAGGGTGATGAATGGTTTGAGACTCCATTTCTGGCCTATTATTCTCCTACACTGCCAAAAGATTTTGCATGCTTTTGTGGTTTTAGTGGTGATGTGTTTATTCCAGTTGAGCTTATGGTTGAGTGTTACGCCCAGGTACTTAACTTCACTCGATAGGTTGAGCTACGTGCCAAAAAGTTTTGGTTTTCTGTTCATACGAGTGTTCCTTTTGTTGGTAAAAAGTACTAGCTCCGTTTTATTTGGGTAAACCGTCAGTTCGTGGTGGTTGCACCATTGCTCCATGATCCTGATGGCTGCTTGCATCCGATATTGGATCATGTCTTCCGAGTTTCCTTTGGTCGGCTACGCAGATGATATAACCATAGGATGGTTATATCATCTGCGTAGCCGACCGTGTAGAAGCATTTGTCATTCAGGCTTCTCAACAGATCGTCTACCACTATGTTCTATAGCAGGGGTGATAGGACACCTCCCTGTGGGCAGCCTTTAGCTACTATCCCCCTTGTGGTGATGTTAACCGTGAATTGAATAGCCCTTTGTTTCAGGAGTTGATCGAGCCAGCCACTGACGGTTTGTTCAACTCCGAACTTGTCTTGGGCTCGGCTAATGCTGGTAAATTTAGTTTTGTCAAAGGCGCCTTCTATGTCAATGAAGGCGCCTAAGGTCATTAGTTAGTCAGATAGCGCTGTCTCTATGGTCCCCACTACGGAGTGCAGCGCTGATTCCGTTGATCTGCCACTTCTGTTGGCGTGTTGTTGCGGGTGTAGTGGTCTGCGTAGCAGTGCGCCTTCCCGTAGGTGCCTCAGCGACCAGCGAGCCTCTCCAGCGTTTTCAGCAGGAAGGAGGTTAAACTGTTGGGTCTGAACGATTTCGCTTGTGTGTAATCCGTTTTGCCCAGTTTTGGGAGAAAGATGACTTTTACTTCCCTCCTGGTATGTAATTGTGCGTTATAGATGCTCTGTATATGCTGAGTAGCTGTGGCACAATCGTTGTGCAGCCCCATTTTAGAAGTGCTGGTGTTATTTCGTCCAAGCCTGCAGATTTATACGGCTGGAAGCTATCAATTGCCCATTTCAGCCGGTCCACGGTAACCATGTTGTTGGCTATCGTCTAGTCTGTTTGGGTCGGTAGTCTGTGTTCTGATTCTTCCCAATCACAGTCGTTGGTCATAGTGCAACCTGGGAAGTGTGTTTCGATTAGCACTTCGTCATTGCGCCTGCAAAAGTCGCTATGTGATTTTTCTCTATTTTTGGTTTTTGATGCTATTTTGATCCTTATATCATTTCACACAAGGTCCAAAAACAGTTTTGTGAATAAACCTCCTAATAACGAAGTTTAAAAAAATAGTTATGTGACGTTCATACTTTGAATGCTCTTAAAAATCACTAAGTACTTAAAATCACATAACTATAAAAATTCACTTTTACATCATACTCATCAACTGCGCCCGCTATGTGTCAGTTCAGGCACATAGCGATATTTTCGTACGCGTTATGACGTGTTTGTTCGTGCAACGCTCAGGTCAAATGTCACATAGCTTAATTTTTCTATAGGATTGTTCAGTGTTGTTCGAATAGTGTGCAAGATTACACGTACGTACGTAAAGTAAAACGCTATAATTGTTGATTCACTAAATAGTTGATACCTACGAGTTTGTTTTTACCAGTTGAGATCAATACATGTAAGTCAATAATTTGTGTCTATGATTTTTTATATTAACTTAAGACAAGGTTTATTTTTGAGTTGGTTTTGTTTCGTTGGTGAATGGATTATAACTGCAATAAGCTTGTACTAGTTACAGTCATTGTTATAAATTAATAGTTTACACTCGTAGCTTGGCCTGTGCCCGAAACTAAACTTCCTAGTGGTTTACTGAGATGAAAAGATTTTTTTAATCTAGTTTAATAATTATAATTATATAATAACGGAGTGCATTGTTTTCTTAGCGCCTAATAACTTCTTGGTATTATAATTTAAAGAAGAAAATGCGTTTTAACTAACGCTAATTGCTTAACTAACGCTTTATTTTTGCTCTTTTAGGATTAACAATAAGAATGTCTAAGTTTTGGAGAAGTAAACGTCTTGTATCGTTATGCAAAGAAGATCCACAACAGTCGATACGTGAGCTGGCTTTAGAGCTGGAAGCAGAATCTTCTATGTTATTTCCACCTACTACAATATCCCAAACGAAGAGCGTATGTGAAAACACAGATGCCATTAATACTTTTGCCGACCTCACTAATATTATTACGACAGCCAATCAGGAACCAATCACAGGAATAACAAGTACAACTCAAAGTGTAGTAACCACAACAGCTTTTATAGGATTGATTGATACTGAATCTTGCATAGAAGTACAATATAACTCTGAGCCATACAGTAGTACCATACCGGATTGTTCTAATGTAATGCTTTACTTGAACGGTCAAACTGGTTGTTTTGAACCTATCATTGAAAAGGAAAATGTTTCTAATACCATTCAAGAAGATGTAGTGGTTCTAGGAGAGAAAAGAAAGAGAAAGAAGAATCAGGAATTGAGGCTTTTAGGTAAAAAATATTCAGGCCATAAAGTTACGAAAGTCGACGAGAATACCGTGTTAGAAGAAGTGTCAAAACCGGGAAGACAAATTAGAGATAAACCTTGTGGCCATGGAGCTGCGAAGAAAACGGACAGAAGATATTCCTGTGCTGCTATTAATGAAGAAACACGGTCCGATATTTTTCGATATTTCTGCCAGTTACCCTCATGGGAAGCAAAAAAGTCTTACTTAAATGGACTCATTAAGGCACGAAAGGTCATACGCCGAAGAAAAACATCTACTGATGTAAAAAAAATCTTTGGATTTGATTGCTACTTACCTGGCATGAACGGTGTGAAGGTACGTGTTTGTAAAGAACTATTTCTTGCAACATTTGATTTAAAGAAAGATATATTACAGCTATGGATCCGATCTAACATAAATTTAACAGAGAGTGGTGAAGATAACATTCTCCGAAAAATCGATAGAGTTGCAAATCTTTCTACAAACACAAATCTTAAGTCCGAGTCTGTTAAGAAGTGGCTTTGTGGTATACCAAAAGTACCAAGTTATTATTGTCGAGCAAATAGTACCATTTGATTGGATATACATTGAAGAATCATTCGAATCTTTTACTCACATGCACTCTATTTATACGGCCTGGTGCCAGGCAAATAATGCATACGCCGTTCAGAGAAAAAAAATAACAGAGATTTTGAAAGAACAGAAAATATCTATTTTCAACCCACGTAAAGATCAGTGCGATACGTGTGTTGGTTACAAGCAAGGCAATATTCCAGAAGATATCTACCAGCTACACATTATAAAGAAGGACGAAGCTCGCGTAGCAAAAGCTGCTGCTATAGAAGAAATGTCAGATGATGTAATAGTAGTATCTATGGATATGCAAAGTGTACTACTATGTCCAAAGCTTCTCGTATCAGAACAATATTATAAAATGAAATTAGCACTTCATAATTACACATTTCACGTAAAAAATACCAAAGATGTATACCTATACGTCTGGCATGAAGGTGAAGGAGGAGTAACAGCAAATAATGTTACTAGCTGTATTGTGGACTTCTTGTTTTCGAATCGTCGAATTTTATTTTATTTTATTTGATATTGATCATTTCATGCAATGGTTACAATATAGCTTCGATATAAATATACAACACGGCATCTTGCTATATGTATCCATAACCACGCACAAAAAATTAAAATTCTTGACTTACTTCCATTTTCAATCAATAATTCATAAACCATTATAATAACAAACTTTTAAAGACTACACAACACTGGTGTCAATACGTACACAAACTACCCTATCTGTAGTCAACAACGGCTCAGAGTAGGCATGGGCGTTTTCAGATTTTTCCACAAACCGATACAAATTCGATTTCAGATACTGAAATCGATTTCAAAAACCGATTTTAGAAATCGATTTCTGTAGCGGATGTCAGAGCGACGAGCGTAGTTACTAGTTGCGTAGACAAACGCAAACAATCGAATTCATAATGTATCGTCATGTCATGCGTCCATATTTCGCTTGGTTTGCGTGACATATTGAAAAAGAAAACCTCCTAACTACCTAAAACTAAGAGTTAAAAAACTCAGTCACCAAACAAACTAAAATTACACAACACGAATTGTTTCTATTTATTTACACTTTACAATCCTAAACTACTACTACCTAAATCTAATTGTTAAAAAACTAAGTCACCAAACAAACTAAAATTACACTATACGATTTTTTTCTATTTATTTACACTTTACAATCCTAACCTGACCTGCTAACTACCTAAAACTAATTGTTAAAAAACTCAGTCGCCAAACAAACTAAAATTACACAACACGAATTGTTTCTATTTATTTACACATTACAATCCTAACAACGTAACAATAAAACTTTTTAAATCCTAATATTATAACTTTCACGAAAACCAAATATAGGTACTTAATTATTATTACGCGCGCACCGCACTGCACGTGTCACCTGGGTCAAGTGAACAAATAAACATCGATCAAATCAAAACTCTCCAAACATAAATCCCTAATAACTATTAAAACTATTTGCAATTTTCAAAACAAACATTAAATAGCTGCAATCTGAATTAGATCTTATCGCCTCGATGTTTAGTTTTATTTTATCTATTCAATCCTTCTGGAATTCATAAAACCGCCTAAATCCAAAACGATTCGCTTGCTTGGCGACAATAAAATTCGCTTCATCTCTTTCGCTCTTTCAACGGATCAGTAAGTTAGAAAGAAAGGAAAATGAAATTCGCTCTCTCTCATTCTAACTAACTAGTCGTTTGGTAGTGTGAAAGAGAACGAATGAATATCGAAAACGTAAGCTTTAGATTTACTTTGTAGTTTGGTTGCGTTTGCACCGTTTTCGTTTGGTTCGTATTCGATTGTTTGCGTTATCGTGGTATTGTTTTGCGTTTTCTAAAATCGGTTTTCTCATATTGGAATATCGATACGATACGATTTCTGACTGCAATCGGATTTCAGTTTCGTTTTGATATATCGGTCTCATGCCTAGCTCAGAGCCCACCTTACCTTAGTAGACGTTGCACTGGCATCGGATGGGGCCGCGGAACTCGTCACAAACTAGCATGTGTCCGCCGAACCATCCTTTGCTGACCACAGGCGTATCTGCTATGACATACAAGTGCAAGAGAGGGTCCTACAACCAAAGCGCAACCCACGCAATACCAACATTGCGAGTTACAATACCCTGCTCGAACAAGAAATAGCCATGTCAAATTTCAATGACATGACAGACAGCAATGCACACATAGAACACAACACTAATTTACTTACGAAATGCATACAACGTAGCTACCAACAAGCCTGCCCCACCACACTACCGAAGACAGGTAGTAAAACACAATGGTGGGGATCAGAACTGGAGAAACTCAAGCGTAATCTGAGGAATCTCTTCAACCGGGCCAAAAACACAAGGAAAGACACGGATTGGGACAAATATGAAGAAGCCCAGTCACACTACAAGAAACGCATACGATTCCGCAGGGGAGAGTTCTGGCGAAATTTCTGCACCAACATTGACTCCACATGCGAGGCAGCCAGAGTAAAAAAGATCCTATCCCAAGACAGCAACAAGACCCTAGTCTCCATCAGGAAGCCTGATGGCACCTACGCAATCACAGACATGGAAATAAGCCAAGTGCTAATCGAAACACACTTCCTAGGTTGCACTATGACCAACGACTGTGATTGGGAAGAATCAGAACACAGACCACCGACCCAAACAGACTAGACGATAGCCAACAACATGGTTACCGTGGACCGGCTGAAATGGGCAATTGATAGCTTCCAGCCGTATAAATCTGCAGGCTTGGACGAAATAACACCAGCACTTCTAAAATGGGGCTGCACAACGATTGTGCCACAGCTACTCAGCATATACAGAGCATCTATAACGCACAATTACATACCAGGAGGGAAGTAAAAGTCATCTTTCTCCCAAAACTGGGCAAAACGGATTACACACAAGCGAAATCGTTCAGACCCAACAGTTTAACCTCCTTCCTGCTGAAAACGCTGGAGAGGCTCGCCGGTCGCTGAGGCACCTACGGGAAGGCGCACTGCTACGCAGACCACTACACCCGCAACAACACGCCAACAGAAGTGGCAGATCAACGGAATCAGCGCTGCACTCCGTAGTGGGGACCATAGAGACAGCGCTATCTGACTAACTAATGACCTTAGGCGCCTTCATTGACATAGAAGGCGCCTTTGACAAAACTAAATTTACCAGCATTAGCCGAGCCCAAGACAAGTTCGGAGTTGAACAAACCGTCAGTGGCTGGCTCGATCAACTCCTGAAACAAAGGGCTATTCAATTCACGGTTAACATCACCACAAGGGGGATAGTAGCTAAAGGCTGCCCACAGGGAGGTGTCCTATCACCCCTGCTATAGAACATAGTGGTAGACGATCTGTTGAGAAGCCTGAATGACAAATGCTTCTACACGGTCGGCTACGCAGATGATATTACCATCCTATGGTTATATCATCTGCGTAGCCGACCAAAGGAAACTCGGAAGACATGATCCAATA
Source organism: Euclidia mi (assembly GCA_944739405.2). Lineage (NCBI taxonomy): Eukaryota > Metazoa > Arthropoda > Insecta > Lepidoptera > Erebidae > Euclidia > Euclidia mi. The sequence continues at coordinate 72,944,634 of OX123183.2, read as the reverse complement.
TCGGATGCAAGCAGCCATCAGGATCATGGAGCAATGGTGCAACCACCACGAACTGACGGTTAACCCAAATAAAACGGAGCTAGTACTTTTTACCAACAAAAGGAACACTCGTATGACCAGAAAACCAAAACTTTTTGGCACGTAGCTCAACCTATCGAGTGAAGTTAAGTACCTGGGCGTAACACTCGACCATAAGCTCAACTGGAATAAACACATCACCACTAAAACCACAAAAGCATGCAAAATCTTTTGGCAGTGTAGGAGAATAATAGGCCAGAAATGGAGTCTCAAACCATTCATCACCCTCTGGATCTACACTGCCATAATACGCCCCATGCTCACATAGTGTAGTAGTGTGGTGGCCACACACTTAACTAAGCACAGTCAAGAGCAAGCTACAGAGCATACAACGCCTCGCCTGTCTGGCCACAACAGGCTGCATGAAAACAACTCCAACGACGGCATTGGAGGTGCTTCTCGACCTGCGACCACTGCACCTTATCATCCAGCAGGAAGCGGGTGCCACCGCGATCCGGTTTCGATAAGGTCGGTTTCTAGAGAAGAGTGACCGAATAACCCATGCACGCCTGAAAAGGACACTAACTAGCGAAATCCCGATGCTAAATCAAACGTGCGACCTCATACCCAAAACCTTTGTCTTTGACAAAAAATACCGCATACAACTGCAAGAAGAGCACAAGGATAGCTTTAGTATACACGAGGTTAGAGTATACACAGATGGCTCAAAAACGAAGTATGGGACAGGTGCTGGAGTATTCTCCCATGACTTGAACATCAATCTCTCAACATCGCTTAGTAAACTCAACACCATCTTCCAAGCTGAATGCGTTGGGATTATAAGGGCGGCGACGGCGATCGCGGCCAGAAATGTGAGTGACCTGTCAATACGCATCGTCACAGACAGTGCCTCAGTACTACACGCTCTCGGCGGCAACTGCTTTAACAGCGGCCTAATCATGGAGTGCCACCAAGTGCTGCAGAAAATTGCAGCGAGGAACCGAGTCACGCTTCAGTGGATACGAGGACACAGCGACTCCACGGGCAATGACTCAGCAGACCAACTGGCAAGGAAAGTATCGGACACAACAACTCTGGGACCCGAACCAATTGTTTCGATACAGTTCAGCTAACTAAAAATGTGGTTACGCGAGAGAACCCTACAACAACATGAAAAAGAGTGGGCAGAACTGAAAGAGTGTAGGCAATCCAAAGATGCCATCCCCCAACCGAACAAACGACTCTCGTCAAAAACAGCTGCACTCCATCAGGAAAACACTCAAGCATCTGACTGGTATAATAACCGGCCACTGTCCACTATGCAGCCCACTATGCAGGGGCTGCATGGAGACCGAAGAAACATCCGATCATGTGATTCTAAGTTGCACCAGCGTGAGTGACCAACGGACGAGGTTCCTGAACAATCCCAGAACCATAAGCGAAGCCATACGTAACATTGGTCAACTCATGGCATTCTGGAAGGAGCCCAATTTAGTGGCTAAGTGCGGAAAACACCTGTCCATCTAACTAACTAACTAACGCACACAAACGTACAGCAAAGCGGTTCATTTACAGCGACGGTGCTACGCCGTAGCAATCCGGCAGCAATCTTCCATAGTACTGTATACACCTCGATTAAGGGTAAAATCCACCGTTATTTCCACAACGTGTAGACCATGGCCTTATGGCGGGCTCACCGTACGGATTGAATATAAAGTTTCCACTCCCTCAATACTTAATCGTATTCCGCCGATTATATTTAAAAGTTTAGTGGGAATCGTCGACTGCTAATTGAGCTTCCCGATCCGGAATCTTCATGAAATTAAGATATTATATTACTTTCGTTTAAACCAAATTGAACTTCTTTTACTCTCTTGAGAGTCATTATTACTTTGTGAGCAGATGCTTTTCACATATTAAATGTAAGGTAGCTGAGCATGGGGGACTTTAAACAAAGTAATTTTGTTTCAAAGATAATGCAAATTTCACATAATGCCAAGAAATTTAGATCTATATACCTAGGTACGTAATATAAAATGAAGAGTGAGTCCTGAGAAACGTTAAGGTGTATACTTGAGCAGGTAGAGCTGCGGACGAAGTGTAGTACTATATAAAAGTGTATTTCTGAAAGTATTTTAAAGCTTAGCCATAATTATTTTCACTACTTTTATTAAATAAATTGTTCTTATAGTACTTCATTCATCACGAAAAGCTGGTTCTGTCTTATGTATAAATCATCGTAATATTAACTTCACCGGTGATACTGTGTGTTAAATAATTCGTCGATTCCAAAGAAATAATTACTTATTTACAAATAATAACGCATAGTTTATACAGTAAATACATATCACCACCTACGTTTAATTTATCCACCGAAAAACTACAGTATCAGTTATTTTGAGGTCACCGTTCTCGACTACTTAACGCCAAACTATTTAGGCACGTCGCCTCTCTTGTGGCATGAAAGAACTAACTGAATATAACATTAATTTTTATTCCTAGAAAATTATATCAAATACACTCATTATAAGCGAGAAAGGAACCCTATATTTTTTATTAGAAATCATCTCCTTTGTGTATTTTCATCTTTCTACCCTGTATTAGTCAACCACGTCGGCAATCCTCAGTCGTTCCGCTAACGACAGTGAGAATCGTTCCAAATTCGGACATTCAGTCTATATAATCGTGAAGCTTTGACGACGTGCTCTCTCTTAAGCCTTTATACGACTTTAGCCTGCAATACACGCGAATACGGGTTACATTTACAGCACTCCGTTCGCAGTGACACTCAAAATGCATTTGGTGGACATTGTACGAGTACTAAAGTCAAACTTATGTAAGGCATCAGCCAACCTTGTTGGCCTCAACTGCCTCGTTGGCCTTGTGGTATAACTTTTTGCTATCTGTCAGTAGTGATTTTAGTATTTGATTATTGGGTTTTCCGTCAAAACAATCTCAGCAGAAAAGAACAGGGGAATATTCCTGTCTTTAAAACCTAAACCAATTGGTGTAGTGTGACTACATTACACGCTCAGCTTCTCTTAGGGCACACATACCTAATTGGCTATTGGTAATTAGCGAAGCTATTTAGTGCACTCATCTGAATACTGCAAGCTATAATTTATGTCTGAAAATTAAAACACGACCATTGCATTTAGATCATTTAATAAATATTCCATTTGATATTGCAATGGCCATCCGCGTAGTTGTTATACATTATGAAATATTTAGACAAGGATTATATTTTAAGAGAAATGACTTATTTGCAGGTTGGTATAATTTCTTGAGTAGTATTCCTAAAATAAACAAAAGCTTGCTAGCTTTGTAGAGTTCTATTTATGACTTTATACATACAAGCTGGAACCGTTCCCCGAATTTAATCAAAGTCGAGAAACAAAACAGAGGCCCAATTCTCCTAACTAAATTTGTTCAAAATGCAGTTTCGCTCTAATTTCAGTGTCGTTCTTATTTCCAAAAATGGTATTCTCCTTAATCAAGTGATATTTGAATGTTATCGTGTCTAGATCGTACATTTAACAACGTCGAACCATAAAAGTCAAATTAGACAAAAGAACATTAAATTAGCAGAATACCGATTCTGAGCCAATTCAAAATATAATCTCATTTCGTTGAAAATATAATTTCAATGTCATATAAAATACGAGAATTGGCCTCCAGATCGAACTAAACAGGTTATTCGAGCGAGAGACTTGATTTGTAACCACCGCGCACCGCACACCGGGCCTTAATAAGCGCTTCGACTTGATCAATTTCGCACGTGTTATTAATCCCACATTATCTGCATTTGCATGCAATTTAAATTCACGCGTGATAAACCTATACGTAAATTCCTATTGCTTCAAATTTAATATCGTAGTCTTTTGACGACGCAGTTACCCTCAGAAACGTTTAAATTAACGTTTAAATTCATGACAGCAGGTGTAAGAAATGTCAATACAAATAAAGTGAGAAACTCAGGCGTGGCAGGAGCTCTCATCTTGCTTACTGCCTGCATTAACGTGAAGTTAAACGGAATGCATAATGTGTTCTTGTAAACAGAACACCTTTAACATTATCATGCAATAAAACAAATCCATGCAGGTATTTTTTATTGTTTTAACAAGCCTCTATTCTTTGTATTGTAAAATTATATTTAAAATATAAATACAAACGTCAAAGAAGGCTGTACAATTATTTAGACGTCTCAACTGGGCTTGAAATTGAATTTACTTATTTGAAACTTGTTTGTCGTCGTTTCTTAAGTAATTCGGAAGCTCGGCAGTGAGTTGTCTTCAGTGTACAGCTTATTATTAGAAAACCGAGCATGTACTTGTATACGTAGGTTTCTAAATTAGAGGGTTTAAGGCAGATCTAGCCTGTGATTACATTATCAAACAGCAGAACGTACGGTTGTTAGAGCGGTGTAATTTGCTCGAGCACTATAAACCAGTATGGCAGTTTATGTACTCACTTTGCGGGCTTCAGTTAACATGGTCTGGTTCATTACGAACACCACAGGACCGATAATTGCGCACTTGTTAGGTATCTTATTGACCAGTCGATCGTCACAATCAATATATTTGTCAATCAACGGACTTTATTTCAATGTGAAATGGAATTGCTATTTACTTGGTACCATTATGCGTAATTAAAGTACATAATTGAGTGTGATATTTATAACTCGTTAGCCATGTACAGTTAACAGGAAAACAACTATTAAAGAGCAGATTTTGAATTTTAGTTAGTCCCGTAATGGTTAAAATTATCAATATTTAAAAATATCTTGATCTCATTAATAGCGATATACTATTGATTGACGAAATAAGTAAACCAAAATGGATCACGGTACTAAGTTAATACTATAATGAATAAGCAAACATATCTTAGTCAGGCTTCTCACTTAATATTTTCTTTAAAATTTTCTTGAAGAGTCTATATCATATTTCATTTATTTAATCAGTATAATATTATATTATATTTTTCCTATATTTTTATAAGCCCCATCACCAAGCCGCAGTCTACTCGTTTTGGACATCATGTACAGTCCAACTAACCAAAAATTATACCGGGCAAACTATATTTTTTTAAAGTAGACACTTTTTTTAAATTGCTTTTAAAATTGGGCGCGTGCAATTCTCGAAATACCTACTTATCCATGGGTGCATAGGACATCAATAGAACAAATTGGCGGGGTATTTGCATCGATTTTCTGACTAATGAGAAGAATCGTATAGTGACTTTGAGACTCAATATCTCCTGAATCAGTAATTTCCCAGGTATGTTACCGAAGTAAAAAAAACCGGTCAAGTACGAGTCGGACTCGCGCACCAAGGGTTCCAAAAAAACCTTTAGGTATATATAATTATTTTAAAAAATATGTGATGTAACAAAAAATGTAAGGTCTTCGAATTTTTTCTATGTGCTATAAATCTAATCAATAGCTATAAATGACAAGATTCTGGATCTACTGGAAGTACCTTTTAGTTCTGACTTGAGCATTTGATATAATTTTAATCTTATAGCTCTACGGGTTCATCAGGAAATGGTAATAAATTTAAAATTATTAAAAATATTTTTATGATATGTAAGTATAAAGGACAATGGCAGATCTCCATTCATAAAAATGTCTGAAATTAAATTGAAGCGTACAGTAATATAAAATATATCAAAAAATTTGGCGTAAGTAACAGAGTCTATAAATGATTCTATTTTCACTCAGGAAAGGTGGAAAAAGAAGATATCGGTGTTTGAATTTTTAGTTATGAATGAACAATGTAGGTAAAAGGAAAGTTAAAGTATGAAAGTTAAACAATGTAGGTAGGTACGTTTGAATTATCAAATGACATATGTCAGATTGACATCAAAACGCGGTTAAGTATTTTTTAGCACAGCCAAAGACAAAAGCAGAGCTGCACATTTTAAATCGATTTTATGTGAAATCGATACAACATGCTGTGATGTTTTTATTTGATTTAATCGTTGTTTTGCTTCAAAAATATTAGCTTATTTATATAATGTTGATTAAATATTATATAACTGCATTTTAAACCAAACCAACTCTATAAAGGTCAATCGTATCGGTTACTTATTTAATAATCGATACGGATATAGCACTCACGTCTATTCCTGTCACACCATTGTCTATGGCAACAATCAAATAATAAAGTATTCGTAATCAATTGGAATGCTTTTTATCATCATAAAATACTCCAGCTTTAACGAGACAAAGTGAAAATATTAAAAATCGTAGAAAAAAAAACAATTTATTTTGTTCAAATGAAGTTTAAGGTCGCCACAACAAACCCAGACCAAATTCTGCCATTGTTCTTTACGGTTTTCGCATTTTTTTCTTAATCTGTGTGTTCTATAATAAGTTGCCTCGTACCAAATTTTAGATTTACATATTTGCATACGGTCTGCCTCGTCGAATTGACTGGCTTTGGAAGTTTAGCTCTCATTATTTTGCCTGTCTTATTTTCATATGGCAAGCAGTTATACATGTTTCTTTTTGACACGTTTTTCTTCCATTTACTTGGATCACTTTTTTTCCACCGTTTTGGATTAGGTTCCACGTCATGGTCAGTTTGAGGAAGAGGAGGTAAATCTTCAATGCCATGGTTAGTTTGAGGAGGAGGAGGTGAATCTTCAATGTCATGGTTAGTTTGAGGAGAAGGAGGAGGTAAATCTTCAAATACAGCGTGTGTAGGCGTAGCATTTTTAGGTTCTTGGCTGTCAAAACTATCATTCGATGAAGTCGATATTAATAATGTCCGGTTCCTCACATAGGGTTCTTCATCGCTATTGGGAATCCACGAGTCACTCGAGTCGTCGGCATATGGATCCGGCTGTGGCGAAGAACTCAGCCGCTCTATACCACTTATATGTGACGATTGGCTTGGAGAAACATTGTTATTGATACATGATGGATAGTTTTGCAAAGTTTCTGCCACTACATCTTGCAGAGTTAACAAATCATTTGGAATGTTGGTTAGTTGAGGTGCTGAATTTGGCGGTTCCATCTTAGGTATGCCCTTGTGATCCGTAATCACAGATTGGGGGGCGGATTCACATACGCTTCTGTCCTCAAATACCCAGTTAACGCTATTGGGTTCCTTGTTGTCATTATTTTGTACTGCCTGCGAAATAAAAGAAACTAAACCTCAAAACCATGATAAGCAATATTAAAATATTGAACAAAAACGAGTAGCGCAACCACAATTGTTAGTGCTATTACAAAGTCACAGTTCAGATACAATAGTATTAATAAAGCTCATTAACACCCTTTAGATTATTTAAATAGCATACCTTCACAATATTTATAACTAAGTATAATTATTATTATTTACCAAAAGCCCCGAGCCCTTCGAGCCGTACGATATACAGCTGTAGCGATATTCAAGAACACAAATTATATCAGTTAAAATAGTGCGTTCATGCAGTGCATTCTCATTCCTTTTGTAACAACAGTAAATAGTAGCATAATTTATAGTAAATTAATTTCAACTTTACCTATTTAAATCCAAATTTACTATAAAAGTTATACTGTTATGTATAAAATGTAGTAGTAGGTATGTATAATATAAGATTTTAATCATTCCGGTGCTGTTACTGACAGTGGACTCTTTACTGCAGATAAAATTAATACACTTAGCGTTGATCGGCAATCAAACCCGGTAACTAACGAAGTAATTGTATACCAATAATTTTATTTTTGTCACTAAAGCACTAACGGACAATAAAGTTCATAAACACAGTACAATCTAAAACTTACCTCAGCAGCTTCTTTCTCTTTTGTATGCAACAATTGTAAAATGTATCTTCCACGATCCATTTTCTACCCAGTTAGGTTAATATCAATAGATAATACACTTTACTACCTTATTTACTAAATATGTAACGAAAAAACAAGAGAACATCGAAATCACATGCGCATGAATCTTAAAACGAAACAGGAATGATTGACACGGCTGGGTAGGCTGGGACGCGAGCGGCGCGGGCGGGGCGCGCGGTCGGTTCGGGATGCGCGGCCGCGGCGTGCGGTCCTAAGTGATAACTACCTAAGTCGCGTACGCCGTTATATTTTTAAGAAGTTTGTCTCATTCCGATGAATTACAAATAACTTAAGGATTTTAGTTACGTTGAAATAAACGTATTTATCATAAAATTATGTACGTAAACTCACTAAAAGATAATAGTTATTTATTACTATAAAATACGATGTCAAATTAAATAAATTTGAGGGCGTAATCTCACTAAAGCGACTTAGTTATTTTTCGCTCTGTCCTTTTTTACAAAATGCTTTAACCAAAATCATTTAATGAAATTCTGTTCTGTAAGTAAGTGCAAATTGACTCCGATATTTTGGAGTAAAAATAATTAAGTGCGCTTGAGTTTTATTTTTAGCTAAGAACAGTAAGTATAAAAATCACTAATATATTTTAATTAAATTAGGCCTGGTACTTGCATTACATTATTGTGTTTTAGTGATTTCTGACATAAGCTAACTTTGTTATTTAAATAAATAGAATTATGGGGGTTAGATACAAAAATAAAGAAAAAAATTGTGATCAGCGTGGCATTATTATCTCATTTTACCTAAAAGTGTCACTTAGTTATTTTTCGCTCTACGGGGACGAGTCACTCTGTATAATAATCATTACGTTGATAACTTTTGACGGCGCTGGTAAACCAGTAAACTTATTGGTGCTACTATGGTTACTAACTTAACGTGTACATAATTATGTGAATAGTGGAGCCTCGCTGTTTCAGCACGAATAGGTCGACACGATCAAAGAACATGAGTGCAAAGTACACTATTTACTACACGAGGCTTGAGTCACACCTAACGCTACGTCACTCGGTTGCCACCCATTTATCTGCGCATCCTCACAAGGATCGCCAAGTCCTTCTTGGACTTTATGGTTTCCTACGAAACCCATTTATCTGCGCATCCTGACAAGGATCGCCAAGTCCCGTCTGGACTTTATGGTTTACCCCAACACCAGAGTTGTCTGCCTACCGCGTACTCACGGACAACTGCCTTCACAGTTGGTTGATACCGATTTGTACTGATTTACGGCTACAAATCAACCTCTGACATTGAATCACACAACCAATCAACATGTAAGCCTAGTTATCTACTGTCTCGTCAGTATTAAGGTTCACACTTTGTTCTCTTCAAGATCGTCAGTTATGCTCTGATCCTCTTGCACAAAGTTTCAGTATCAAAATCAATAATCAGGAAAGTCAAAGTAAAACTGACATTTCACTATCGCGGTATCTCTCAAGATATTATTTCAAACCAAGTAAACCAAAACGTTTAAGCTCTACATGTGATCATGGCTACGCATAGCCCAGTAACCTCCAGTTACTTTACTTTCTCCGAACCCCACACGTGAACACCGAGTTTCCGCTGAAACCCGACCTCCGCCAGAGCTGACTGCAATACCACCTACTCACGGACTACTAAGTTAGTAGACGCCGATTTCTACCGAGCTACGGCTACACGTCAGCCTCTGGTACGGTCCGATCCGATCATCATGTAAACTTAAACACTTTCTTCAATATCAGAACTACTTTGTTCTACCTTAATTTCGTCAGTTGTACTTTGACTTTCAGGCATTTTTCGCAACCTGTCGTGTGCGTACTTATAGGTATGCTTAGAATTAAGGTCTTTAAGATTATAACGATCACCGTCAAAAACTTCTGTGAACTCAAATGGGCCTTTATACTTTGGGTCTAACTTCATTTGATTACGGTCCTCGTCCATAATCAACACAAAGTAACCTACTGAAAATTTACTAAGCCTTGCCTTTGTCTTGTCAAACCTACGTTTCTCATATGATGTTGCACGCTCAATATTACGTAACGCATCATCTCTCACCGTATTTAGGTCAACCTCAGGTTCTACATCAACTGCCATCAATGATAGAGGCCGTGCACACACCTTGCCTATTAACTACTCTAGGGGACTAGCTTTCGTCGTTCGGTTAACCGTACAGTTAACCGCGAGTTGGACTTCGGCTAATAAATCCTGCCAAGAACGTTCTTGTCATACAACACAGAAACCAAAGGTATCTAACAATTTAAGTGAACAAATATCAAAGCAGAGCTACTTGAGCAGCAGGGTATCCATGATTGTGATCAACAGCCACACCTTAATGCGAACACCTAAAACGCTCTAGGAATAAAAGTAAATTATCGCACACATTCTAATCGTTCGGCTATTCCTGATCCAAGTCGGTGGTGAATAAAAGTACTCTGATCAAATCACAACTAACTCTTTCTCTCGAAGCTGACATGATGAACAACACGCATACTCGTTAAAATAATACGAAACTCATTAAGATATTGCATTCTCATACTCTGACATCCATCGGGTCTTCAACATCACGCTATGCAACCACCATCCGGTTACACAACACCACCCGGATAATCATTTCGAGCGTTTAACAAAGTAATCTTAAACTAGGTTTGTTCAACATGTTGCTTTGGTTTTCTTTATCATGTGATAAGGAAAACAGACTATAAGAAAATCATACTATACACAAACACATACATACACAACGTCACGCCTTTTATCCCCGAAGGGGTAGGCAGAGGTGTATTTCTACACCCACTTTTCGCCAGATATACCTTAGTCCCACGTAATAAGGGGCGAGCCTATTGCGTACCGGACACATTTCCAGACTCCGTGCTGCTACTGGGAATTTCGTGACAGAAAAACCCATTAACACTGCCCGACCCAGGAATCGAACCCGGGACCTCCCGATCCCACGTGCACATTTATGCGTCGAGACCAACGAGGCAGTCGTACAGGGTTTGATGTCGAGTTTTCCGTCTCTACGCAAAGATGGTATTTGCATCGTGTTATCCCTTAGTCGCCTCTAACGACACCCACGGGAAGATAGGGGTTGGTGACACTTGTATTCTATGCCGTCAACCACACGGCACAGAATACAAGTGTCACCACCCCTCGTACTATAATAATTATTATTTATTAATAATAATAAAATCGTTTATTCAGGTAGGTAGATAACATTTTTAACAAAGTAACTTACCCTGCCAAACTGTATAACAGTTTGTTGGCAGATGTAGCCCCCGTTTTCACACATATGTATATAATAATATATACATAATAACATAATATATACATCCAGCAAATCATTTATAAAATTATGTAAAATTTATTAGCGTAGACATAAGTAACTAACTAGCCTAGAGTTGGCCACACGCTCACACGAAAAACAAACAAACAACAACTAGCCTATTGCAGTCCATTGCTGGACGTAGGCCCTTATATAAAGAGGTAAACATTTTTATTAAAATTGGATTGCTTTTACACATTATCCAGTCTACACACATATTATATGAAGTAAATTTTGAAGTTAATGAATTAAGTTTTGTGTGATATTGATTTTGTAAAGTTTTCTAGTAACAACTTGTGCGTTTTATTTTTAAAAGAGTATTTTGTCTTACTATCATTTTTTATTTGATCTGGTATTTCATTGAACACTTTTGGAATAAGATATTTACTACTCCTTTGACCAAAGTAGTTGTTACAAGAGGGAACTTCTAAAGTGTTATTATGATTTCTACACTATCTGGTACATTTTGTATAGATTTTAAATTCATCATTACAGTAATGTTCAAGTGCAATCATTAATTTGACCTTATCATGAACTGGCAGCATGTTACATTCTACAAACAGCTCTTCATAATCACTAGCCTTACATTTATTTTTAATATTCTTATTTACTATTAATTTCATAAACCTTATTTGTATAGATTTCAATCTATCCAGGTAAGTTTTAAATGTAAGACCGTAGCTGGCCAAGCCATAACCAAGCAATGAATCCACCAGCACATAGTATACCATACACAAAGTTGCCCTACTTAATATACGGCTAAGGTGGTGAAACTTTACAAGAACTGATCTTAGCTTGTCACACAGGCTAGAGATATGTATTTTCCAAGATAATCTTGAATCTATGACTAATCCCAAGTACCTGTATTGTTTCACCACCTCAATCGCCTTGCACGCGCACCGCTCGTGCTCGCGAGCGGCGCATGCGAGCCCCGCGGCGCCGTGCAGACATTCGTAGCTATGACCCACTATGCGCGGTGAGCTACCCGCAATTTTTAGATACGGAGAATGGATATGCATACATTTAGTTTTATTTATATTGATTTTATTATGTTAGTTAAATCTCGTTGTATCTTATTTTCGATTACTTTTAAGTCTTTGTCTACATATAATAAACATGTGTCATCAGCATACATGTATATATTACAATTTTGTACTACATTGCACATACTATTCACATGCATGATGTATCCCACGGGTCTGAACACGGAGCCGGTCGGCACATCACATCTAATTGGCGTAGGCTCACTACTTTCGCCGTTAATGACGGTATGCAGTGTTCTGCCGGTCAGGTAAGCGCGGAGCCACCTATGACCGTCGTTGACGGCGTCAGAGAACTGAGCCATGGCCGTCCTGATGCTACGTCCTCTGCGGTAACCATGCTGTGCATTTGTTAATATATTATGATTTTCAAGAAAACTACTGATTTGATACACTATGAACTTTTCTACAATTTTATTAATTACAGATAATATAGCTATTGGCCTATAATTAGAATACTCAGTATGTGAACCATGCTTAAATATTGGTCGAATTAATGCTGACTTTAATTTGCTTGGATACACTCCTTTTTCAACACATAAATTTATTAATAATGCTATTACAGGACTTAACTCAGTCTTAAACCTTTTTATTTCTTTTATCCGTATTAAATCTATACCTTGAGATTTATCCTAGCTTACTTTGTTTATAATTTTTCTACATCCTTAGGAAAAGCCTTTTGAAACCTTAATGACACGTCGCAGCTTTTAACATAGTTCGATCTATCCAAAAACTTGAAATCACATATATGTTTTATATCTAAAACTTCCTTTGTAAACGTATTTGAAAATTTGTTACATATGTTACTCTCTGATTACACTCGGATTTACCCGAGTATTTTATAATAGTTTTATCTACATTATTTTTCTCTTGCCCCGTCCATGAATTTATTTTAGACTAAATCTTTTTGACATCTTTATTACACTTTAATATCTCTTCTTGTTGATGCTTATTTTTAGCCTTGTAAATACATTTATTCACTCTATTTCTATATTTATTATACCGTAAACGCAAGCTCATATCATTAGGCTTATTTCTCCATAATATAAATAATCTATCTCTATAAGTTATCATATTTTTAAGTGTGTCAGAAATCCAAGGCTTCGTTTTTCTTTTATTCTTCTTTCTCTTAGCGTTATCCCAGTTTCAATCTGGGGTCCGCTTACTAGTCTAACCGGATTTGGCTGAATATTAACTTTTCCACAGAGCGACTGCCTGTCTGACCTCCGCAACCCGAAGGGATAGCGATATTCCATGGTTTAGAATAGTGTCAGTTTATTTAGAAGGTACTGACGCCCTGTAACGATTGTCAAAGATCTTCATGACAACCGGGACCGACGGCTTAACGTGCTCTCCAAGGCACAAGACAAGCGATAATTAATAATTCAATACGCACATAACTCCGAAAAGTCATTGGTGCGCGCCTTGGATTCGAACCTGATACCCTCTGCATGGCAGTCTGTTGGTATATCCACTCGGCTATCGCTGCCTTCGTTTTTCTTTTATTACAAACAGTTAATTGTATTTTCGATTCAATGTACATTTGAAGAAACGATGCACATAATTTATCATACATATCTAAAGGACACTTACAGTTTATTAACTCGGACCATGGCACTTTTTTAAAGTTTTCTAAAATCTTTCCATCACTAATTACAGTTATATTAGATCGCTTACCACTTTGGAAACTGCTCCAGCCTGTATTAATGCACACGCATATAAGATAGTGATCAGAGAGCTTACTCGTTAACACATACGCCGACGTACTACACTGAGTTCGAACCCATGCATGATCGATGCACGTCCGCGTCACTAGACCACCGTACACCTCCTCTCTGGTTATATCACTGATAACGCACTCCATGCCTACTTCACTCATATTATTTGTATACTGACTATTGACGCTGCTAGAACCGGTTCCGCACAGAATATCTATGTTTGTATCGCCGATCATTATCAGTTCACAACTCCTCGGAATTTTAGATAATAAGCTGTGCACCTCCTGCACAAATCCATGTTTATTTATCGGTCTATATGTGACAACTACATGAATCATTCTCTTTCCACTTTGTACAAGCTGCCCGTGTATCGTTTCGGAGTAACTAGTGTTTATTACGTTCGCCGAGAAGTTGTGATTATTTTTAACATATAACAGTATGCCACCGCCCCTAGTTATTTCTCTTATATTTAAATATGTATCATAGCCTTCTCACTTGTACGTACATAACTCCTGCCTTCTTATATTTATCTCAGTAAGTGCAATAAGATCCAACTTTTCTTCGCAACCGCTTATTAATGTTTCAAATTGTGCAAAATTCTTTCTCATTGACCTGATATTTAGGTGAATAATATTAAAACTTTCCTCTCGAGAATGTATCAGCTGTTCTTGCCATTTATCTCTGTTCGTGTATTTGTTCTATTTAATACTAGGTGTCATGTGCAAAGTATGTTCATTGAATGTTATCTATAAAACTAACCTTAATATACGTAATAATGTAAACTAATACACTATGTACTTCACTTAGCGTTTGCGTACATATTGATGTCACTCAGAGTGCGGATGACCTTGATTTTTGTGTCATTGGGATCATCTTTTTTTATAAGCAGCTTACCACTCTGGATCCAGGTATATTTATAAATTGGTTTTAACTCATTTCGCGCCGTCCAGAATAAGTTGCTCACATACTTGGTGAGATCCTCGTTCACATTAACTCGCTGTTTATTTCCGCTGGCATACACATCATCATTAGTTAATTTATTCGTTTTTCTACTTGCTATCCACTGATCGCGGGCGGCACCCGTGGCCAAAGTGATAATCACCGGCCTCGGCTTCTTATCACGCATCTGGTTAGTGGCGAAGACTGCGCCCGCAGCTGCTTGGTTTTCTTCACCTACCCTCTAAGCTTCACATATCTCGCCTTCGTCTAATCCCAATTTAATTGCTAAACATTTGATTTTGCTATCTAACGGTTCTTTTTTATCCTCTTCCAGTCCATATATTTCCACGTTCTTTTCTTTCTCTCGGTTTTCCAAATACACAATTCTTTCTTCCAGTGCTTTATTGCTGGTTTCTAAGTGAACATTTTTGTGTTCTAACGCCTTTATCTTATTATCAGTTTTCACTTTTTCTTTTATTAGTTCCTGGTATTTTTTTGCATAAAAACCGATCTCGTCAGCCATAGTCTCCAACGTTTTTTTTTCATATCAAATACTATGACCAGTTTTTCATTGACTTCGGCCAATATTTTCTCTGGTGTTGTGGTTGACAAATCCACTACGATGGACGGTCTTCTCTTAGGGGTTTCTTGACATTCATCACACATGCCTGTATCGGCAAATGCCTTTATTTTCACAGCACATTTCTTGAGAAAAACACCCTCGAGAGCACCGTTACAACGCAAGATACTATCACTTTTAACCCTCGCCAAAGTCAACTTACATAATTTGCACTAAACCATAGTTTATGGCAAACTAAATTACGATATCGAAATATGTAGGTACCCAAACAATTACTGTGATTTCTCACGCGTAGCAACAAGGATCACGTTCACACGGTGGGAGCGCTCGAAACGAGGCTACTAGGCTGATACTCTAGATGTTAAGTTTACTACCAAGTATCCAACAAGTCTTTTCAGCGTTATAATTTTGTCATGGATAGTCTAAATACGAAGCTTATCCTAACCTTATCATAAGCGATACAGCAACGGACCTTTCGCGTTCGAGACGATGGACAAGGTTTGTGGTACTATGATAAATGCACTAATGGCTGTCTTGTTTGCGCACCAACGGAAACTATGACTAACACAAAAGCTTCAGGATATAGTAGGCTAACCAGAAAGGCACTTTGCCGGTCCAACCAATGGCAACGCCTGGCTAAACATGCAGCCGCACAAACGGCTTATCCAGTTTATGCTAATCTACATCAACGGAAACGTGGCTTCCACAAAATTATCACAGCAACGACTATCAAAGTACCCATTTAATGAGAATAAGTTTAAGCATAAAATCATCCCTAACGATCACTAACCTAGTTCTACCAACAATGAAAATTAAAATCTTTGAAACTGATTATCGTAACGCACTACGATGATAACGCAATCATTTTCTTCAACGTCTGATAATCGAGTTCAACAGCTTCTACTTGAAACACTATCAATCCTAAACGTCCTGAGCATAACTTGGAATTTTATAATTATGAATATGTAATATTATATGAATTTAATTTTACTAGTGGTGCCATCTAATAATCATGAGAAAGAAACATTTTAATGTGCCATGTTAAAAATGTATGCACACAAAGAAGCAGGTGTAATTGCAACACCAAGATCGTCTGTACAACTCAGGAGTAACAGTGCCACTTTTTACTTAGGCTCCGATCACGTTTAAACGAAAACCGATAGGTATTATCAACACCACAAGTAGGTAAAATAATGGCGCTAGTAATATCTTTCGACTATGGTCAGGTTAAACTACGCACTCGTCTAAACAGCACTGCAGTTCACACGTCTATTTAGGAAATAAAAGCTTCAAGCTGCATACACAAAGCTAGTCTAGTCTAGCAGTCTTACTCTATGAACTGGTACTTGCATTACATTATTGTGTTTTAGTGATTTCTGACATAAGCTAACTTTGTTATTTAAATAAATATTATGGGGGTTAGATACAAAAATAAAGAAAAAAATTGTGATCAGCGTGGCATTATTATCTCATTTTACCTAAAAGTGTCACTTAGTTATTTTTCGCTCTACGGGGACGAGTCACTCTGTATAATAATCATTACGTTGATAACTTTTGACGGCGCTGGTAAACCAGTAAACTTATTGGTGCTACTATGGTTACTAACTTAACGTGTACATAATTATGTGAATAGTGGAGCCTCGCTGTTTCAGCACGAATAGGTCGACACGATCAAAGAACATGAGTGCAAAGTACACTATTTACTACACGAGGCTTGAGTCACACCTAACGCTACGTCACTCGGTTGCCACCCATTTATCTGCGCATCCTCACAAGGATCGCCAAGTCCTTCTTGGACTTTATGGTTTCCTACGAAACCCATTTATCTGCGCATCCTGACAAGGATCGCCAAGTCCCGTCTGGACTTTATGGTTTACCCCAACACCAGAGTTGTCTGCCTACCGCGTACTCACGGACAACTGCCTTCACAGTTGGTTGATACCGATTTGTACTGATTTACGGCTACAAATCAACCTCTGACATTGAATCACACAACCAATCAACATGTAAGCCTAGTTATCTACTGTCTCGTCAGTATTAAGGTTCACACTTTGTTCTCTTCAAGATCGTCAGTTATGCTCTGATCCTCTTGCACAAAGTTTCAGTATCAAAATCAATAATCAGGAAAGTCAAAGTAAAACTGACATTTCACTATCGCGGTATCTCTCAAGATATTATTTCAAACCAAGTAAACCAAAACGTTTAAGCTCTACATGTGATCATGGCTACGCATAGCCCAGTAACCTCCAGTTACTTTACTTTCTCCGAACCCCACACGTGAACACCGAGTTTCCGCTGAAACCCGACCTCCGCCAGAGCTGACTGCAATACCACCTACTCACGGACTACTAAGTTAGTAGACGCCGATTTCTACCGAGCTACGGCTACACGTCAGCCTCTGGTACGGTCCGATCCGATCATCATGTAAACTTAAACACTTTCTTCAATATCAGAACTACTTTGTTCTACCTTAATTTCGTCAGTTGTACTTTGACTTTCAGGCATTTTTCGCAACCTGTCGTGTGCGTACTTATAGGTATGCTTAGAATTAAGGTCTTTAAGATTATAACGATCACCGTCAAAAACTTCTGTGAACTCAAATGGGCCTTTATACTTTGGGTCTAACTTCATTTGATTACGGTCCTCGTCCATAATCAACACAAAGTAACCTACTGAAAATTTACTAAGCCTTGCCTTTGTCTTGTCAAACCTACGTTTTTCATATGATGTTGCACGCTCAATATTACGTAACGCATCATCTCTCACCGTATTTAGGTCAACCTCAGGTTCTAGATCAACTGCCATCAATGATAGAGGCCGTGCACACACCTTGCCTATTAACTACTCTAGGGGACTAGCTTTCGTCGTTCGGTTAACCGTACAGTTAACCGCGAGTTGGACTTCGGCTAATAAATCCTGCCAAGAACGTTCTTGTCATACAACACAGAAACCAAAGGTATCTAACAATTTAAGTGAACAAATATCAAAGCAGAGCTACTTGAGCAGCAGGGTATCCATGATTGTGATCAACAGCCACACCTTAATGCGAACACCTAAAACGCTCTAGGAATAAAAGTAAATTATCGCACACATTCTAATCGTTCGGCTATTCCTGATCCAAGTCGGTGGTGAATAAAAGTACTCTGATCAAATCACAACTAACTCTTTCTCTCGAAGCTGACATGATGAACAACACGCATACTCGTTAAAATAATACGAAACTCATTAAGATATTGCATTCTCATACTCTGACATCCATCGGGTCTTCAACATCACGCTATGCAACCACCATCCGGTTACACAACACCACCCGGATAATCATTTCGAGCGTTTAACAAAGTAATCTTAAACTAGGTTTGTTCAACATGTTGCTTTGGTTTTCTTTATCATGTGATAAGGAAAACAGACTATAAGAAAATCATACTATACACAAACACATACATACACAACGTCACGCCTTTTATCCCCGAAGGGGTAGGCAGAGGTGTATTTCTACACCCACTTTTCGCCAGATATACCTTAGTCCCACGTAATAAGGGGCGAGCCTATTGCGTACCGGACACATTTCCAGACTCCGTGCTGCTACTGGGAATTTCGTGACAGAAAAACCCATTAACACTGCCCGACCCAGGAATCGAACCCGGGACCTCCCGATCCCACGTGCACATTTATGCGTCGAGACCAACGAGGCAGTCGTACAGGGTTTGATGTCGAGTTTTCCGTCTCTACGCAAAGATGGTATTTGCATCGTGTTATCCCTTAGTCGCCTCTAACGACACCCACGGGAAGATAGGGGTTGGTGACACTTGTATTCTATGCCGTCAACCACACGGCACAGAATACAAGTGTCACCACCCCTCGTACTATAATAATTATTATTTATTAATAATAATAAAATCGTTTATTCAGGTAGGTAGATAACATTTTTAACAAAGTAACTTACCCTGCCAAACTGTATAACAGTTTGTTGGCAGATGTAGCCCCCGTTTTCACACATATGTATATAATAATATATACATAATAACATAATATATACATCCAGCAAAT
The DNA here is from genome assembly GCA_944739405.2 of Euclidia mi. Lineage (NCBI taxonomy): Eukaryota > Metazoa > Arthropoda > Insecta > Lepidoptera > Erebidae > Euclidia > Euclidia mi. The sequence continues at coordinate 72,925,145 of OX123183.2, read as the reverse complement.
CATTTATAAAATTATGTAAAATTTATTAGCGTAGACATAAGTAACTAACTAGCCTAGAGTTGGCCACACGCTCACACGAAAAACAAACAAACAACAACTAGCCTATTGCAGTCCATTGCTGGACGTAGGCCCTTATATAAAGAGGTAAACATTTTTATTAAAATTGGATTGCTTTTACACATTATCCAGTCTACACACATATTATATGAAGTAAATTTTGAAGTTAATGAATTAAGTTTTGTGTGATATTGATTTTGTAAAGTTTTCTAGTAACAACTTGTGCGTTTTATTTTTAAAAGAGTATTTTGTCTTACTATCATTTTTTATTTGATCTGGTATTTCATTGAACACTTTTGGAACAAGATATTTACTACTCCTTTGACCAAAGTAGTTGTTACAAGAGGGAACTTCTAAAGTGTTATTATGATTTCTACACTATCTGGTACATTTTGTATAGATTTTAAATTCATCATTACAGTAATGTTCAAGTGCAATCATTAATTTGACCTTATCATGAACTGGCAGCATGTTACATTCTACAAACAGCTCTTCATAATCACTAGCCTTACATTTATTTTTAATATTCTTATTTACTATTAATTTCATAAACCTTATTTGTATAGATTTCAATCTATCCAGGTAAGTTTTAAATGTAAGACCGTAGCTGGCCAAGCCATAACCAAGCAATGAATCCACCAGCACATAGTATACCATACACAAAGTTGCCCTACTTAATATACGGCTAAGGTGGTGAAACTTTACAAGAACTGATCTTAGCTTGTCACACAGGCTAGAGATATGTATTTTCCAAGATAATCTTGAATCTATGACTAATCCCAAGTACCTGTATTGTTTCACCACCTCAATCGCCTTGCACGCGCACCGCTCGTGCTCGCGAGCGGCGCATGCGAGCCCCGCGGCGCCGTGCAGACATTCGTAGCTATGACCCACTATGCGCGGTGAGCTACCCGCAATTTTTAGATACGGAGAATGGATATGCATACATTTAGTTTTATTTATATTGATTTTATTATGTTAGTTAAATCTCGTTGTATCTTATTTTCGATTACTTTTAAGTCTTTGTCTACATATAATAAACATGTGTCATCAGCATACATGTATATATTACAATTTTGTACTACATTGCACATACTATTCACATGCATGATGTATCCCACGGGTCTGAACACGGAGCCGGTCGGCACATCACATCTAATTGGCGTAGGCTCACTACTTTCGCCGTTAATGACGGTATGCAGTGTTCTGCCGGTCAGGTAAGCGCGGAGCCACCTATGACCGTCGTTGACGGCGTCAGAGAACTGAGCCATGGCCGTCCTGATGCTACGTCCTCTGCGGTAACCATGCTGTGCATTTGTTAATATATTATGATTTTCAAGAAAACTACTGATTTGATACACTATGAACTTTTCTACAATTTTATTAATTACAGATAATATAGCTATTGGCCTATAATTAGAATACTCAGTATGTGAACCATGCTTAAATATTGGTCGAATTAATGCTGACTTTAATTTGCTTGGATACACTCCTTTTTCAACACATAAATTTATTAATAATGCTATTACAGGACTTAACTCAGTCTTAAACCTTTTTATTTCTTTTATCCGTATTAAATCTATACCTTGAGATTTATCCTAGCTTACTTTGTTTATAATTTTTCTACATCCTTAGGAAAAGCCTTTTGAAACCTTAATGACACGTCGCAGCTTTTAACATAGTTCGATCTATCCAAAAACTTGAAATCACATATATGTTTTATATCTAAAACTTCCTTTGTAAACGTATTTGAAAATTTGTTACATATGTTACTCTCTGATTACACTCGGATTTACCCAAGTATTTTATAATAGTTTTATCTACATTATTTTTCTCTTGCCCCGTCCATGAATTTATTTTAGACTAAATCTTTTTGACATCTTTATTACACTTTAATATCTCTTCTTGTTGATGCTTATTTTTAGCCTTGTAAATACATTTATTCACTCTATTTCTATATTTATTATACCGTAAACGCAAGCTCATATCATTAGGCTTATTTCTCCATAATATAAATAATCTATCTCTATAAGTTATCATATTTTTAAGTGTGTCAGAAATCCAAGGCTTCGTTTTTCTTTTATTCTTCTTTCTCTTAGCGTTATCCCAGTTTCAATCTGGGGTCCGCTTACTAGTCTAACCGGATTTGGCTGAATATTAACTTTTCCACAGAGCGACTGCCTGTCTGACCTCCGCAACCCGAAGGGATAGCGATATTCCATGGTTTAGAATAGTGTCAGTTTATTTAGAAGGTACTGACGCCCTGTAACGATTGTCAAAGATCTTCATGACAACCGGGACCGACGGCTTAACGTGCTCTCCAAGGCACAAGACAAGCGATAATTAATAATTCAATACGCACATAACTCCGAAAAGTCATTGGTGCGCGCCTTGGATTCGAACCTGATACCCTCTGCATGGCAGTCTGTTGGTATATCCACTCGGCTATCGCTGCCTTCGTTTTTCTTTTATTACAAACAGTTAATTGTATTTTCGATTCAATGTACATTTGAAGAAACGATGCACATAATTTATCATACATATCTAAAGGACACTTACAGTTTATTAACTCGGACCATGGCACTTTTTTAAAGTTTTCTAAAATCTTTCCATCACTAATTACAGTTATATTAGATCGCTTACCACTTTGGAAACTGCTCCAGCCTGTATTAATGCACACGCATATAAGATAGTGATCAGAGAGCTTACTCGTTAACACATACGCCGACGTACTACACTGAGTTCGAACCCATGCATGATCGATGCACGTCCGCGTCACTAGACCACCGTACACCTCCTCTCTGGTTATATCACTGATAACGCACTCCATGCCTACTTCACTCATATTATTTGTATACTGACTATTGACGCTGCTAGAACCGGTTCCGCACAGAATATCTATGTTTGTATCGCCGATCATTATCAGTTCACAACTCCTCGGAATTTTAGATAATAAGCTGTGCACCTCCTGCACAAATCCATGTTTATTTATCGGTCTATATGTGACAACTACATGAATCATTCTCTTTCCACTTTGTACAAGCTGCCCGTGTATCGTTTCGGAGTAACTAGTGTTTATTACGTTCGCCGAGAAGTTGTGATTATTTTTAACATATAACAGTATGCCACCGCCCCTAGTTATTTCTCTTATATTTAAATATGTATCATAGCCTTCTCACTTGTACGTACATAACTCCTGCCTTCTTATATTTATCTCAGTAAGTGCAATAAGATCCAACTTTTCTTCGCAACCGCTTATTAATGTTTCAAATTGTGCAAAATTCTTTCTCATTGACCTGATATTTAGGTGAATAATATTAAAACTTTCCTCTCGAGAATGTATCAGCTGTTCTTGCCATTTATCTCTGTTCGTGTATTTGTTCTATTTAATACTAGGTGTCATGTGCAAAGTATGTTCATTGAATGTTATCTATAAAACTAACCTTAATATACGTAATAATGTAAACTAATACACTATGTACTTCACTTAGCGTTTGCGTACATATTGATGTCACTCAGAGTGCGGATGACCTTGATTTTTGTGTCATTGGGATCATCTTTTTTTATAAGCAGCTTACCACTCTGGATCCAGGTATATTTATAAATTGGTTTTAACTCATTTCGCGCCGTCCAGAATAAGTTGCTCACATACTTGGTGAGATCCTCGTTCACATTAACTCGCTGTTTATTTCCGCTGGCATACACATCATCATTAGTTAATTTATTCGTTTTTCTACTTGCTATCCACTGATCGCGGGCGGCACCCGTGGCCAAAGTGATAATCACCGGCCTCGGCTTCTTATCACGCATCTGGTTAGTGGCGAAGACTGCGCCCGCAGCTGCTTGGTTTTCTTCACCTACCCTCTAAGCTTCACATATCTCGCCTTCGTCTAATCCCAATTTAATTGCTAAACATTTGATTTTGCTATCTAACGGTTCTTTTTTATCCTCTTCCAGTCCATATATTTCCACGTTCTTTTCTTTCTCTCGGTTTTCCAAATACACAATTCTTTCTTCCAGTGCTTTATTGCTGGTTTCTAAGTGAACATTTTTGTGTTCTAACGCCTTTATCTTATTATCAGTTTTCACTTTTTCTTTTATTAGTTCCTGGTATTTTTTTGCATAAAAACCGATCTCGTCAGCCATAGTCTCCAACGTTTTTTTTTCATATCAAATACTATGACCAGTTTTTCATTGACTTCGGCCAATATTTTCTCTGGTGTTGTGGTTGACAAATCCACTACGATGGACGGTCTTCTCTTAGGGGTTTCTTGACATTCATCACACATGCCTGTATCGGCAAATGCCTTTATTTTCACAGCACATTTCTTGAGAAAAACACCCTCGAGAGCACCGTTACAACGCAAGATACTATCACTTTTAACCCTCGCCAAAGTCAACTTACATAATTGCACTAAACCATAGTTTATGGCAAACTAAATTACGATATCGAAATATGTAGGTACCCAAACAATTACTGTGATTTCTCACGCGTAGCAACAAGGATCACGTTCACCACGGTGGGAGCGCTCGAAACGAGGCTACTAGGCTGATACTCTAGATGTTAAGTTTACTACCAAGTATCCAACAAGTCTTTTCAGCGTTATAATTTTGTCATGGATAGTCTAAATACGAAGCTTATCCTAACCTTATCATAAGCGATACAGCAACGGACCTTTCGCGTTCGAGACGATGGACAAGGTTTGTGGTACTATGATAAATGCACTAATGGCTGTCTTGTTTGCGCACCAACGGAAACTATGACTAACACAAAAGCTTCAGGATATAGTAGGCTAACCAGAAAGGCACTTTGCCGGTCCAACCAATGGCAACGCCTGGCTAAACATGCAGCCGCACAAACGGCTTATCCAGTTTATGCTAATCTACATCAACGGAAACGTGGCTTCCACAAATTATCACAGCAACGACTATCAAAGTACCCATTTAATGAGAATAAGTTTAAGCATAAAATCATCCCTAACGATCACTAACCTAGTTCTACCAACAATGAAAATTAAAATCTTTGAAACTGATTATCGTAACGCACTACGATGATAACGCAATCATTTTCTTCAACGTCTGATAATCGAGTTCAACAGCTTCTACTTGAAACACTATCAATCCTAAACGTCCTGAGCATAACTTGGAATTTTATAATTATGAATATGTAATATTATATGAATTTAATTTTACTAGTGGTGCCATCTAATAATCATGAGAAAGAAACATTTTAATGTGCCATGTTAAAAATGTATGCACACAAAGAAGCAGGTGTAATTGCAACACCAAGATCGTCTGTACAACTCAGGAGTAACAGTGCCACTTTTTACTTAGGCTCCGATCACGTTTAAACGAAAACCGATAGGTATTATCAACACCACAAGTAGGTAAAATAATGGCGCTAGTAAT